>CM066166.1:44580153-44847653 GCA_033629205.1 Lithocarpus polystachyus
ATGTGAGAAATGATGTATAACTCAATATTGTGATTAATAAAGTTGCTTTATTTTTATCTAAAATGATGGTAACATGAATATTCGAACATTATCATATAGTCCATGAGATGCATAGTATGTGATTTATGTAATTTAGTCACAGAAGATATAGATCACAAGTTTTTTGTAAACTCAGAATTTTGGTTCGTAGTCGGTGATGAAATTGGGCATTTCATCTGCGAAGACTATAACATATTAACTGAGATGATTTTTCTTGATCATGGAAGTGGAGACTTCTAGTTTATATGTTAATATGTTTTAAGAGTTAAGGCATTGAACTGGACCGCTGTGAGATTTATTATTCTCCTAAAGACTTTCAATTGAATAATAAATCTCACGACTTCTATTCACATGAACTCTTAATCATGAGAGAATAATGGACCTGATCATGAAATGTAGGTTGCTTTGATATATCAGGAGTGAGATCTAAAGTAACGGTCAAAACTTCAGTATGTTGGGCAGCCACATTTAGTGTTGATGGAACATATATTCTCAAGATGGAATTCATAGTCTCTTAATGGAGATATAAAATATTCTCTTGAGATAAGTTTAATGGGTTCAGTTATTCAGAGTGTTATGCCTAACCACTTTAGTAAGACTAAAGTATATATTGATGAAATTAGATTTCATAAATATATGATGAATAACCTTAAAGGATTAAACTGGGTACTCAAGGATTAAGATGTAGTAATTTACAAAGTGGCAGTCTATATTCATGACTTTGTATTACTACGAGTATTTTATGAAGAGGTTACATGCATAATAAAGTCTTGGGATATAATTTATTGATAAGGCCTAGAGTGCAATTATATTTATATAGTGGTATTAAATATAATTAATGGTAACTTTGGACTTGTCAAGAGTTGACAGAAAAGCCCAAGGCCCATTGGAGCTAGTGTCTTATTTGTTCCCTTTTGGTCCCACTTCAAGCCACACACTAAAGCCCAATTGGGAAGGCCTAAAAGGCTAGTCCAATTAGATAATCAGTTATGTGGAGAGAAACATATAGAATTTTATATGAGAATGAAATGGTTTTGTATGTTTATATAAGAAAAGAAAGAAACTTCTTCATATTCTCTCTAAAACAACACATAGAACTGATTGAGAGACCACACATCTTGGGCATCAAGTGGAATTGGAGTGAAGATTGAAAGTGTTTCCGAGTACTTCTAATCTTTGCTTTGAAATTCACCATATCAAGGTACACTCTCTTGTTCTTATATTCTGAAATTTACATAGTGCATGTTATCAATTATGAATGAAATAGATACGATAGTTTTTCCGCTGCGTATGTTTTGTATGCGATACAAACATGTAATTTTCCATCACTCTCCTCCTTAGCGCAGAGTTCCAGCTACTTACCACAAATTTTATCTATACACATTTACATGATAGAGCCATTAGTGTATGCATGCATGCCCTTGTAAGGTTAGAAACCCTTAAGGACCGGGTATGATCTAATGCACAAGCAATGGGGTTGCTTTTCCCTAGGGGTTAATCACAGATGTTGTGTAAATTGGATGGATAGAACTTGGAGTAGAGCATGATTCTTTGATGCAAGCAAAAAGGGCAAACCTGCAAACGGAAACTGGACACTTTCCCTTGACTCATTTTGAAAACAATCCTATGAAAGATATCCTACCCTAGGTTGGGAAGTTCAATCGGATTTGGCTCTTCGTAGTCCTTAAGGGTTTAATGTAGTCTAAG
Organism: Lithocarpus polystachyus; assembly: GCA_033629205.1. Taxonomy (NCBI): domain Eukaryota; kingdom Viridiplantae; phylum Streptophyta; class Magnoliopsida; order Fagales; family Fagaceae; genus Lithocarpus; species Lithocarpus polystachyus. The sequence goes on from CM066166.1 coordinate 44,581,900, forward strand.
CTAACTATTTGAGACACTGCTTAACTAGTAAGTTGGTCCTATTCTTACGGGGGACCTCAATCATGTAATCTTTCCTTTCATAGAAGTTGTGGGATAGAACGGATGAAAGGGGCCTTTTCAGCATAATACCTTCCACCCATGGACCCAAGAAAAGCCCACGATTCAGCATCAAGTAACTATCTAAGGTATACACATCCTGCATTAGCCTTCAACGCTTAGCTCAAGTTCGACTCAATATGAAATGAAAAGGGAAAGACTTTCTAAGCACAACAAATATATGAACAGATAAAGGTGTAGTAGAAATTAAATCTTACTACCCTAGGTTTGCACATGTGAAGGAAAGTTGTAAAGCATGCTTTAGGAAAGTAGTAAAGCTTCACACATACGAAAATACCTCAAAGCCAGATTTTGGAAAGTAGTTTTGAGTTTTGAAAGTAGTTTACCAGGACATAGTAAAAGCAATTCCCAAAATGAAAGCCCTTTCAATGTATTTGAAAGCCAATGTCCAAAGATTAGGATCTTATCAAGAGCTCTGAAGGCTAAAATCTCTAAGTGTCCCCAGCGAAGTCGCTAGTCTGTTGACGCCTTACGGCTGCTTGACCACCCATCACGGCGACGCTTGCATGCCTTTTTCTCTGCATATTGACATTGGTGCAAGAGTATATGATATGGAGGTGTGTCGTACCTCAGGTGTGTGACTGGAATCTAAGTCGATTTTAAGGATATTAGCAAGGGTAAGTTAAGTCACCACCAATCATTGGGTTTTTTCTAAGGTGTGATTGGTCACCTGACTCTATTTTATTTATTACTGATCCTAGGCTAAGGAAATGTCATTTTTCCTAGTCTATTATGGATGGATACAAAATCTTGATTCTTGAGTTTGAAATTTTGGTTACGTGTGGGGAAGGTTTTAAGCACCCCACAACGCCTATCCATAGACAGTCCTTCGTTTTGGTAAAATAATAATTTAAGGACATTAGTAGTTGAAAACAAGCTATTGGCATTAGCTTTCGAGGCTTTAAACGTATTGGGCTTTGAGATTTGATTTTGGAACAAGTGTGGTCTCAATCAATGCTTTCCAAGTGCATTTGGAATCATTGCCTAATTTCCACGGTGAAAATCTTGCAGCATTTTGCCTTATTTTGGTGACGAAAATTTGGCAGTGCTTCGCCTCAGATGCTATTCTCACCAAGCTTTCGACGTGAAAATACAACAATGGGGATGCCCCATTTTCATGGCGAAAATTCAGTAGAGTTTTTAGTTTGGTGCACTATGGTGCACCAACAGGGTTACACATCTATGTATACAGTGTGTATCAACATGTGTAGACACCACATTTTGTACCCCCTACCAGTTGGGCCCTCGTTCCCTAATGATGCCCAAACTCTAAGGCCTAAGGCCAGATTAAAGCCCAATCAGAGATCAAATTGACTTGAGGAGTGTTAAAATGGAAAATATAACTTTTTAAATGAGAAAAAATCTATTTTTGGAAATAAAACGACCGAAGTGGCCCTCGGGCCACATACTTTACTAGAAGCCTGCGTACGTGATGATGGAAATATACATGTATGTATCGCATACAAAACAAACGCAATGAAAAAATAACGGATCTACATCATTCGCAATTGATAACATGTACTATGTAAGTTTAAGAATATAGAATAAGTGAGTGTACCTTGGTGTGGTGAATTTCAAAACAAAGATTAGAAGTTCATGGGAACACTTTTAATCTTCACTCCAATTCCACTATCGCCCAAGATATGGTTTCTCAATCAGTTATATGTGTATGTTTAAAAGAGAATTAGAGAGTCTCTAACACTCACATACAAACCATTCATGTTCTTGTTATTTCCAAAAATTCTGTATGTTTCTCTCCTTATAACTGATTATCTAATTGGGCTAGCCTTTTGGGCCTTTCCAATTGGGCTCTAATATGTGGCTTGGAGTAGGACCAAAATGGAACAAATAAGACACTAGCTCCAATGGGCCTTGGGCTTTTCTGTCAACTCTTGACAAGTCCGAAGTTAACATTAACTATATTTAATATCACTATATAAATATAATTGCACTCTAGGCCTCATTAATAAATTATATCCCAAAACTTTTTGTATATGCAACCCCTTCATAAAATATTCGTAGTAATACAAAGTCATTAATGTAGACTGCCACTTTGTAGTTTACTACATCTTAATCCTTGAGTACCCAGTTTAATCCTTTAAATTATTCATCATATATTTATGAAATCCAATTTCATAAATATACACTTTGGTAACTATTTACTAAAGTAGTTAAGCCTAACATTCTAAATAACAAACCCATTAAATTTATTTCAAGGGAATATTTTGTATCTTCGTTAAGAGACTATGAATTCCATCTTGATAATATATGTTCCATCAACACTAAATGTGGCTGCCCAACATACTAAGAGTTCATGTAAATATAAGTCGTGAGATTTATTATTCAATTAACAGTCATTAGGAGAATAATAAATCTCACAGCAGTCCAGTTCAATATGTCTTAACTCTTAAGACATATCAACACATCAACAAGAAGTCTCCACTTCCATGATCAAGAAAAATCATCTTAGTTGATATGTTATAGTCTTCGCAGATGAAATACCCAATTTCACCACTGACTACGAACTAAAATTCTGAGTTTACAAAGAACTTGTGATTAATATCTTCTGTGACTTTTCACATAAATCAAATACTATGCATCTAATTAACTGTGATAATGTCTAAATATTCATGTTACCATTATTTTAGATAATAATAAAAGAACTTTATTAATTACAACATTAAGTCATACATAATGTCATAGCATGCGTATACAAGCACACTCTTGTGTACGTAGCCAGGGTTTCTGAGACATAAAAAAGGCATGTTTTATGCGATAATGGCTGAGGTTTGGAATGAATCCCACATTGTTTAGGAGTCATTCCAAACCCCATTTTTTCCACTATAGAAAGCCATACATAGTATATTTTTAAACACACAGAAATCCCACGGGAAAAATACAAGATTCACTTGAAAATAGTGAATCAAAAAGTGAGTTTTACACAAAACACCCTCAAGTCAATTTTATTTGATTGGGACCTTTCTAACCCAATCCTTTTAGTTTAACATTGCTAATCACTTTCTTATTGGTTTGTGAATAGATTTGACTAAGGGGACTGGTCAAAATCAAGTTTGAAGAGTTTTTCTTTGAGGTATTAGTTCAAACTTTGCTTTTTTTCCTTTTCTTTTCTTTTATGCTTTTATTTCTTCTATTTCTTGTTTTCTTGTCATAATATATTTTGATATGCTTTTCTAGTCTAGGTTTGCATTTCTATATGTTTAAAAGGCATGTTAGGGTGTTAAATTTAGTGTTTTAAGCTTGGTTGCACTTTTAGGGCTTTCTAGGCAAGAACTTGCGTACGTATATTCTTGCCTGCGCATGCAGGCTTGTTCTTGTTTGCACAGGCCATTGCTCGGAAACCCTAATTTTTTGTTTTATTTATTTCGTTGCTACTTTCACATGTATGTTTGTTTAGCTTCTTTTCCTATGCTTTTATGTTTTCATTGTCTATGTTTCACATGTTTAATTGCTCATTTTGTCTCACATGTTAGAATTAGGGTTTATTTTGTGTTTTATTGTTTTGATGACATGAACATGCATTCACATGTACACGCATAAATGCCATAGGTGCTAAGTTGCTACAGGGTAAGTAAAAGGTAAGTCATGCATGGGTGATACACTCTTGTTTTGGTGTTAGAAATGAATGTGTATATGTGGATGAATCACATGTAGCTTGGATCTTTTTTTTTTTTTTTTTTTTGCTTATGCTCCTACCTTGGTTTGATAATACGTGTGCTGCCTTGTTAGAGATGATATGTTATGCCATAACTAGATGAACATTTGATTATGATGATGAAGCATGCCTGGATGTATAATTAGGGCTTGTGACGTGATGAATTCCTTGATGTCATGATTAGATGAATGCTAGGGTTATATATGTGTGATTTGGTTTCTTATGCTTTGTGGATGGATATGTATGCGTTTTGGGATGATGATGCCATGTTGTATGCTAGTATGTGTGTGAGTTAGAAAATAATTATTGAATATGATTTTATCGAGGTTAAGACATATGAGACAATGATGGGAGGCCAACCTTAGAGTTGGGTGGTCTTGGGTGCCTAACACCTTCCCAAGAACATACCCAAACTCCAAACCCATGTCTCTAGTAGTAAGATCAATGGTCCTTCCTTGAAAGGACACTATATTCGTGGTTTCTAGGCTAATGCAAAAAGAAGGTGGTGACTCCCCCCTTGTTTCCACAACATGCTCGTATTATGACAAGCCAAACCCCTCCAAAGCATCAAGCATGTTGATGCATGTCACATACACAGGGAAACCAATGTCACTTGGTGACATGGATCAAGACAATCACACCGCGAAGATCATTCACACAATATAGCATGAATATGCACTATGGCAGTCGCCTTGAGCACAAACCTACACTACAAGGTCAAGAGCTCTTATAACCAGAGAAGGTTACTCATGTAGCCACGAGATTCCATCATACAAAGTGCATAATCATCCATATACAAGCAGGCATATATATATATATATATACATACATCATGCACAATGTTATCACACAAATTAGGAAAGTAAACAGACATTGGCAACGTTCCATGGGTATGGCTCAGTAAGGTACAAGAAATGTAAAACAGACATTGCCATAACCTAGGAACGCAGCCCAAGCAAGGAGCAGGAAAAGTAAATGGATAAAAAGAAAGGCGGAATCCTAATACATGCTTTAGAGAAGAGGCTTAAAAAGAAAGAAAGAGAAAACTGCTCTAGAAGGGCTAGGCCTTCTACTCTACTAATCATTGCCTTCTGTGGGCTTGCATATTCTTGCTTGCAACCAACATAGATCTAAGCACACAAGCATGGCACGGAGCACATAAACACAGATCTAAGCATAAGGACATAGATCTAAGCACTAACATGTAGATATAAGCATAAACATGGCAAAGAACTCAAAGGCATGTAGATATAAGCATAAATATGCAAATCTAATCTAAAACATGGCAAAGAACACCTAGGCATGTAGAACTAAGCACAAACATGGCAAGGAGCCTACAATCATGTGGATCTAAGCACAAACATTAAATTTAGACATATCCATGTTCCTAGGTGTCTTTTATATACTTATGCTTAGATCTATGTCTTTGTGTGCTCCGTGCCATGTTCATGCTTAGATCTACTTCTTTATGTGCTTCTTGCCATGCTTATGCATAGATCTATGTCTTTGTGTGCTCCGTGCCATGTTCATGTTTAGATCTACTTGTTTATGTGCTCTTTGCCATGCTTATGCCTAGATCTATGTCTTTGTGTGCTTTATGCCATGTTCATGCTTATATCTACTTGTCAATGTGCTCTTTGCCATGCTTATGCCTAGATCTATATATTTGTGTGCTCCATGCCATGTTCATTGTGTCTAGATCTACATGTTGGTTGCCAAGCCATGTGCTTCTATAGCCTTTTCGTCTCTTGATGTACATCTTTCTTGTGCTTTGGCCCTTTAGGTAGGGTGTAGATCTAAATCTTGTGGTCTAGGCCTACATCTATACACCTAGACCTATATCAAAGGGTTTGGATCATTTCCTTTATGCGTGCCTATGTTTGCTTGCTTGCTTCTATGCTTTATCTCCATGTTTGCTTGCTTGCTTGCTTGTTAGTCTTTGGGGCCACTTGCTTGCGTGGTTGCATCCATCCCTCTTGTGGTTTGTTGGATGTAACCACTTGTGAGACACATCTCCATGATATTGGTGTGCTTGATACACACCTTTCTCCGCTCTGTGCGATGTTGTTATGCTTGCCTTGCTTGCTTTGTGCCACCCATTTGGCTGTCTTTGCTTCTTTGCATCTTTGCACATTTGCCTACGTCTTCATGCATGAATCTGTGTGTCTTCTATACTCCAATCCAATGGAACTATGGACTCTCAATCCACACCTACATTTGTCCTCCTAGGACACCCACTTTTGTTTGATATCATGTTGTTTGCCTCCATTTGGCTCTCTCTCCTTTTCGATAGCTTGTCTTTTAGCATTTTCTCTTTCTACTCATTTCTTTACTTGTCTACTGGATTTTTTCCTTCATCATTGAATGTGCACGCTTGGAGCATGGACACTTGGAGCAAGGGTTTGACTCTTAGGTGCAAGCAAAAAGGGGCAAGGATGTAAGTAAGAGACATCTTCATGAAATGGTATGTGAGCGAGTGTTAGACACTCTCTCATTCTCTCTAGAACAAACACATATAACCGATTGAGAGACCACACATCTTGGGCATCAAGTGGAATTGGAGTGAAGATTAAAATTTTTCACAAGTGCTCTTCATCTTCGGTTTTGAAATTCACCATATCAAGGTACACTCTCTTGATTCTATATTCTAAAACTTACATAGTGCATGTTATCCATTGCGAATGAAGTAGATCCATTAATTTTCTGCTGCGTATGTTTTGTATGCGATACAAACATGTTTTTTCCAACAACAAGGGCATACATGCATATATACACTAATGGCTTCGTCATGTAAATGTGTACGGATAAAATTTATGGCAAGTAGTCGGAACTCTGCGCCAAGGAGGACATTGCCAAGGGTCTAAGATCTTCTTTGAGAAGGCAAGGCCATCCAGAATGAAGCCTCTGCATTGTAAATTTGAATTTCCTTGTATTGAAAAAAGCCCGTTGTTGGAGCTATTGTCTATAGCCCATGTTCTGGGGGCACTGTAAAAAGCCAAGCTTTGTAAAAGCATTGCTTTTTATGTAATCAAAAGAGAGAGGTCCACCCTTCAATTTCAAGCATGATATGAAAGTTCTGGTTACTTTCCAAGCTTGTGCATTTATTCTGCATCACTATAGAAATTCACCATAATAAAAACCTACTCAAGGGTCTAATCCAATATTTTCGAAAATGATAGGTGCATTTTAAATAAGCAAGAACCTAAACTAACTTCGTGTTGGTTTTATGTTTCCACATTGTCAAATTTTCAAATGTACCCTATTTAGCCCATCCCATTCTTTTCCTTTCCAGGATTATAAAGAGAAAATATTGCTTAAAGGAAACAGTCCTAGTTACCATCATGTCGTGATCCCATCATCACTAGGTTTCGTGCTAAAGAGATGTCTACTAGTGATCCTTTAGCTTCTGAAGTGAGCGTTGTCGAGTTCATGCAGATGAAGGTATTAGAAGTAAGAAAATAGTCAATCCTGTGGCTTTAAAGGTATTAGAAGTAATAAAATAGTCAATCTTAAGGCTTTGAATTCTATGATAAAACAACAGGTGAAAAAGTGAACCGGCCAAAAAGGAAAGGAAGCCAATGTTCATATGATTGACAGAACACCTAAAGGATTAAGGGGTGTTATTTCTACTTATACAGCCCCGAACGCCCGGCCTTATCAGCAATAGGTTTAGCTAGCCCAAACACTTTATGTTGGAAAATCTGGTTTTGCATCTCATACAAAACACACAGCGAAAGCAACAATCACAAATCTACTTCATTTATGAGAGATAACATGTAACCTTGAATTCTAGCACAAAGAATGGAAAGCATACCTTGATGCAGTGAAATTCAAAACCAAGACTTGAGAATACCTTTAATCTTCATCTTAATTCCACAAGGTGCCCAAGAAGTATGGTCTCTCAATCAGTCTTTTGTACGTTGATTCTCAAAGAAAAATCTTTCTTCTTCTCCTTGTTGAGAAAAGCTATTTTTTCTTTTCTTTTCATCATACGTACATAATAACTACCTTGGTGGTTACTTTACTTAATAACTCTTATTAAATAAAAACTAATTATCTAATTAGGTTAGCCTTTTGGACCTATCCAATTAGGCTTTAGTTTGTGGCTTGAGATGGGACCAAAGGGAACAAATAAGACTCTAGCTCCAATGAGCCTTGGACTTATCTGTCAACTCTTGACAAGTCCAAAGTTGTCATTAATTATATTTAGTACCACTACATAAATATAATTGAACTTTAGGACTTATTAATAAGTTATATCCTAACGATATCATTTGACCCCTCCATGAAATATCCACAGCGAACAAAGTCATAATAAACTGTCACTTTGTAAACAATTATTTTATCCTTGAGTACCGAGTTTAATATTTTAGTTATTCACATTTATTGAAATTAAATTTCAATAAATATAAGCTTTAGTAAATCCTTACTAAAGTGGGTGCCCTGAATAACCAGTTCCCATTAAACTTATCTCAAGGGGATATTTCGCGTCTCTATTAAAAGAGATTATGATTGGATCTTGAGAATATGTGTTCTCTCAACACTATGAGTGCTTACCCAACATATTGAGGTTTTGACCGTAAATATTAGATCTCACTCCTAATATATCAAAGTAACCAACATTTCATGATCGGGTTCACTATCCTCTCAAGATTGAGAGTCTATGAAATTAGAAGTCGTGAGATTAATTATTCAGGTGACAGTTGTTGATTGAATAATTAATCTCATAGCGGTCTAGTTCAATATGTCTTAACTCTTAAGACACATCAACACATCAACTAGAAGTCTCCATTTTCATGATCAAGAAAAATCATCTTAATTGATGTGTTATAGTCTTCGCAGATTAAACGCCCAATTTCATCACCGACTACAAACTACGTTTTGAGTTTACAAGGAACTTGTGATTTATATCTTCTGTGACTAAATGGCATACAATGCATCTCAAGGACTATAATAATGTCCTATTAGTTCATTTATGAATTGTCTCATATAATTAAACAATTTAATTATTTATGACATGCCATTAAATTGGATTTTAGGGCATAAACCCGAACAATCTCCCACTTGCCTTCAAAGACAATTTACCATATATCCAACACTTATTTCCCTCTAAAGTAATTCATAATCACTCTAAGGCAAGGTTTAGAAATAAGTTTCAACCAGATTTATTGCATAAATTATCTTTTCTACTACTATATCTCACGTACTCATATCTCTCTAATGAGATAATACTTACGCTTAATGTCTATCTTGAAAGCTTGGATTTGTGTTAAAAACACAAGAGCTGTTTAGACCCCCAAATCAAAGATAATTACGACTCGATTGATTTTACTCTAACTTATACTAAGTGCGAAATAGAGTGAATGCGAACGGACAAATAAAATAACTACTCTAAGCCATATTCAATAAAGCACAATAGTAAAATGAAAGCTAAAAGAGTGGGGAAGAAGACTGCAAACACAAGATAACACGCCGATGTGTTATCGAAGAGGAAACCGAAGTACTCGGTGTAAAACCTCTCCGCCACCTTCTAAGTGATAAATTGATCCACTAGAGAATAAATTTGGAGTACTTGAATAACAAAAGACCCTCCAAGCCTAGTCTACCTAATGTACTTGAGCACTCCAAGCTCCTGCTACCAACTGACTTCGCCAAGCCTTGTCTTCTCTAGCTTTCTGGATCACCCAATTCAGCCTGATTGCATCAGCCAAACATATGGCTCTTTCCAATGCTTCCCAGCAGCACCAAAACACTCTCTACGCTCTGAAAAGGTGTGGGTTGTGTTTGGGTGTAAATCTCCTCTCAAGGTATGACAACGGGAGAGGGAAGGAGAAAAGGCTAGAATGATTTCTTACTAAGGATGAGTAGCACACTCTCTAAAAGATGGGTGTGTGTGTTGTAGAAAACCTATCTAGGGTTTTTCAATCTGAATGGCGTCCTTAAAATTTTTGGGTAATGAGGGTATATATAGTATGGGTGAAGGGTAAGAAAGTCACTCTTAAAAATCCTCCAGGCAAAATGTTTTGCGATTATCTCGCGGGAAGGCCTTACTCGTGAGACACTCATGAAACTGACAGCCTAGCATGACTCTTCAGCTACTAGTCATGTTCTTCTCACATGGCTCTTTCGTGGGTAAGCTTCTAGCGAGACACTCGCGAAATCCACTAATTCTTCATTTTATGCTTGATCTTCACCAACTTAATACTAAACCCAATACAATAAAATCTCACAAAATACAAAGAACAAAATTAAAGCAATTACAACACTTTTTGTCATGGAATAAAGCCAACATAAAACATAGTTGTAAATCACAATTTTACAATCTCCCCTTTGGCTATTTCGTAACAAAACACCCTATAACAGACTCTAGACTTAAACGTGAGTTTGGGAATAATGGCAAAACTCACTCACACCTAAATCTAGAAGCTGTGATACACTTGGAACATATATACCTGTAACTTGAAACACTTGCGCAAAACACATTAGACCCTCAAGGTAAATCAAGTGATAAAAGGAAAAGTATAATGTAACAAGTAAAATGCGATCAAGTAAACATGTTGTGAAACATATGAGCAATTTGATCAAACACAGAACAGTCATATGGAAATGACTACAATGATCACATAGCAAAGCAAATAATCATCCGAACATGCAATCAATAAAGCACAATGACAAAAGGATATACGCATGTCCAACACAAAAACACAATGCAATGAAAGCAATAAAGCATAGAAGCTAAATGTAACTCAAAGCACCATAAAACAATGAGAAAACAAGCATAATATAAAACAAAACAAAATAAGGTTTTCTCAAAAAAATGTCTTCTCCCCCTTGGTACATGCATCTCCCTTATGGCTTCCGCTCCTTACAATTGTGCACAAGGTAGAATTTCTCCCCCTAAGAATGTGCACATAAGTCATATAGAAATGACAATACACATCTGTAATACTCTCCGGGATAATCCCTCTCTTTTTGTCAAGAATAGAAAAATAAATCAAGAGGAAGGAGGGAAAGTAAATAAGATTTGTACGAGGGTAAGAGATGATGCATGGGTGGTGCAAGATGAATGAGAAAATAAAGCTCAAACAAAAGATAAAACATTTTAAAGACACAATGTTACAAAGCATAAAGTAAAATGACATGCTAAGAATGATGGAACATGATATAGACCTAGGCATGACATAGACACAGGACCATGTTATATGTGCTAAAAGGTCTACAAAGACTTAACTAGCATGAGTGAATGCAAAACATGTCAAGCGTTAAAGTGTGTGCAGCAAAGGTGCATTAATGTGTGTTAGAATTTAGATCCCTGTAAAACTAGATTGTTTAACCTAATTAATTAACCAAGTAGTTACTTAGGTTTATTATTTAGATCTAGGTTAAACACAAATAATCATAAACAATAAAGCAGCGGAAAATAAAGAACACAAAGATCTGATGACCTAGGAAAATCAAACCGGTAAAAAACCTAGGGAGGATTTAACCTAGCTATCCTCAAGGTAAAACAGCAAATCCACTAGAAAGAATTGAAGTTTGTACAATAGCGACTTAGACTACTAACATCCTATTGCTATCTCGAGTAGAAAACTTACTACCACGACCCCATGATAGCTCTGAGTCCACGGACTACTTCTTTCCTTGGCCTTTGCAAAACACAAACACCCACGTTTGTGACTTTGAGATCCCACTCAAAGGTTTAGCAACACAAACTCTCCTATTTGTGACTCCAAGACCACCCTTGAAGGTTTAGATCTTCAGCACCTTTGATGACTAGAGAAGGTAGCAACTTCAACAATACCGGATCTTGAGATTCTTCAAGCAATAACACCGGTAGAAGATATGAGTGAGTTTTTTAGGAACAAAACCCTAAATACACAAGAGGCACATTCTTCTTTCTCTAAAAAGCCTTCTAAAAACGTGCTTAGGGTTTCCTTTATATAGTGGGAGAAATAGATCTGAAACCCTAATCCTTAATAGGCTTGAACTACTGTTTGGATTTAATTAAAATTCTGCAGATACGACTTTCGATCGGTCGAACCAAACAATTTATGAATTCTTCTTTCTGCAGCTTACTTGTTCTTGAATCTTTACTTGAATCACCTTAAGCATTGTCTAATAAAACCTATAGACTCTAAGATCTATATCTAGACAAGTTTGTGTTCACGATTTGCCAATTGTTCTAAACTTTTAGAGCCTAACAATCTCCCTCTTTGGTAATTCGTGACAAAACTTACATACAAAATAAAATGCTCAAATACAAGAATAACCCAATACAATAAAATGCCCAATTACATCACAAATCCCAATCTGAAAACACTCAAAAGAACACATCAACGCATGTGTGGAAAGAAAGACATATAAACAATAATATGAAAAGAAATATAAAAACAAAAATAAATTCCAACTCTCCCCCTAAGTTAGATACATCTAAAAAAAAATTTATATTCTCCCCCTTTCAAAAACAATTTTATCTCCCCCTAAACAAGACAAACAGGATTCCCACATTTCATCTATTTCTCCCTCTTTTTTGTCACGTATTGACAAAGACAACTCAAACAAAGAGTAGAGTGACAGTAAACATGAGAGAAAAAGGAGAACCAAGGAAACATAAAACAGTTTAGCTCTATAGAAAATAGAGAGAACTCCCCCTATGAAGAGCAACAACTCCCCCTATGAACAACAAAGGCTTAAAAAAAACTTTTCTCCCCCTATACAAATAGGAAAATGAAAACAAGTTTTGGGAAAAATAGTTTTGGGAAAATTTTAGGAGGTGGGGATAAATAAAAACACACAAACCTAAAAAAAAATTGAGTTGAGGATACACATAAAAAATATTCTCTCTTTCAATAAATGCAAACTTGACACTATGTGTCCCATAAATAGTTGCATGAGTAGAGAAAATATTTGCACATTATTATCCATCATATCTCTTAAGAAAAATATTTTCTGCAGTTCACACATCAAGAAAAATAGCATATACTAAAATGTATAAAGGACTCAAAAATTAATCAATCAATTTTTAATTCAAGTTGAGTACCCAATTTAGCAAAGTGTATGCATCTTATGTGTGAAAACAATGAAAGATATGACTGCAAAACTGCAAGATGGATACAAAAAACAATGCAACTCATGTGAATCCTAACCATATATTATGCATGAAAAAAAAATTGAACAAAAACTTAGAAACTGAAAATTTTTCAGTTTCGATCAGTCAAGCATCGATCAAATACCAATCGAGACAAGCAGATTCAAACCAAAAATTTTAATCGCAATTTCGATCGGTCGAGAGACAGATTCGATCGATCGAAAATCTGGAAAAATTAAATTTTTGAAAAAAAAAAAAAAGCAATTTTATGCAAAAACTCCTCAAAGCATAGTATTTCAAGAATGAAATGCATGAGTATGAGATTAAAAGTTTTTCAATAACACATGAATTCAACCCAGATCTCTCAAAAACAAGTTTTTCAACCAATTTGACTCCAAAAACTCAAACATTAAACACATTTTGCATTAAAATCTAGAAATTTTCAATCTTGGATGGCCACAACAAAATCACACACAATAACATGTACAAAGTTTAGCAAAGAGTAACTTGTGTAGTGTGTGCAACTAGCAAAAGCTTGAGAAACATGTGAGGTGATATGTGAGTAATAAGCAACCACAATTTCTACACAATTCATCACATATAATTGAGAGAGACTATCACCTAAAGAGTTACATCATATAACTCTCACTTTTCCTAGAATAAAAGTTTGCAATCATATAAGTTTCTTGATTTGCCTCATAATATACACACCAATTTTATTTGATTAGAAACTTATAGCCGGGATAATGTACACACCAATTTTATTTGAATTGTGAAGTTATTATAGCTCAATAATGTACACAGCAATTTTACCATTTAAACCGAGGCTACACCTTATGTTCTTTTTGTGCATGTGCTACATTTTCTCGAGCACAAAATCTTATGATATGCACTAAGGTGTTCATGATTGGCTAGTAAACAGTGATGAGATGGTTATTTATGCCTTTCTCAATAAGTTCAAGTCCGACAATCAAAGGCATGTGACTTCACGATCAAGACAAAGTGATCATAAACTATAAACATCTCCCCACACAACATGCACTATAGAGCTCAAACTAGTAAAGTGTAATAAAATAAGCTCATCCAAGCTAAACAAGGTACAAAAACATGTTATATAAAGATAATATGGCCAACCTTGATTATAAATCCAAGATATATAATACAAAATACATAAAAATCCATTTGGTTTAAAAAAATTTATGACCAAAACTAAAAGCACACGTTATACTAAATGATTAAAAATGCAAATACAATGCATGACAGTGCTTAACCAAGCTATAGAGGGTACACAAACAAGAAATATCAATTTCTTAATTAACCCTTGAGTACATGTACAAACTAGTACATACTCAAACAAAATTAAAAAATAGCTTAGCACTTACAGAACACATACTTTTTATGTTTCTCCACAATATCAAACATGTTCTAAATCAAGAGAGAGATATCATATCTCATGTAATCCTCAAGAAAAATTAAAATTAGACACAAAATAAAATATTTTTGTCTTTTTGAAAATTTTCAATGTTTTTTGATTATTTTTTAAATGAAAACAACCTAAAAAAATAAAAAAACTAAAAGAAAACATGTCCACAATTAATTGAAAGAATTAAATCAAGGACAAGTAAACAACACTCACCTTAGGAAATCTTTTCTCACCCATATAGCACGAGTTTTCGGCTTTGTAGGTGAAAATCCATGTGAAGCAGAGTGTATTTGAGGGATTACACCAACTTCTGAGAAAGATTGAAATCCTACAAATTCCTTTCACAAGCCAACAAGCTTAAATTTTTTAAAAGCATATGAAACAATTTATTTGGACTCATGACAAGAAATATATCATCACATATCCTAGACTAAAACACAGAATGCTTAAATTTCAATTTATGACAGTTAGGACGAATGTGACCATGGACACCACAAAAGTGGTAGACAGGAACAAATTTAGAAACATCAGTATTCCTAACAGCGAATCTAGTCTCAGATTTTGGTTTTTGCCTCAACAAAGAACAATTTAGTCTAATATGACCAACAACACCACAAAGGTGATAGGTAGGCACAAAAACAAATTTATTATGCTCTCTAACAGTAGGTTTAGACCTAGGTTTAGAAACTTCAGCGTTTACATCAGAGTTTTTACCTTTGTCTAACCTAGTAAAATAATCCTCTTCAAGATTAGCCAATTTTAACTCTTCCTTGAATTTCTTAGCAATTGTCATAGATTTCAATAATTCCTTACGAAGAGTTTCACAGGCATCAAAAAGATCAATAGAAAAAATAGTGTCCTTTTTATTCAAATCATCACAATCAAAAACAGTAAGACACGTAAAATTATCCATGATAACAGGGATCAAGGATCAACTCTTAGATCAAAAGATCTAAAACAAAAAAGTTACCCGCTCTAATACCACTTGTTAGAATTTAGATCCCTGTAAAACTAGATTGTTTAACCTAATTAATTAACCAAGTGGATACTTAGGTTTATTATTTAGATCTAGGTTAATAACAAATAATCATAAACAATAAAGCAATGAAAAATAAAGAACATAAAGATCTGATGACCTAGGAAAACCAAATCGGTAAAAAACCTAATGAGGATTTAACCTAGCTATCCTCAAGGTAAAACAGCAAATCCACTAGAAAGAATTGAAGTTTGTACAATAGAGACTTAGACCACTAACATACTATTGCTACCTCGAGTAGAAAACTTACTACTAGGACCCCATGATAGCTCCGAGTCCACGGACTACTTCTTTCCTTGGCCTTTGCAAAACACAAACACCCACGTTTGTGACTTTGAGATCCCACTCAAAGGTTTAGCAGCACAAACTCTCCTGTTTGTGACTCCAAGACCACCCTTGAAGGTTTAAATCATCATCACCTTTGATGACTAGAGAAGGAAGCAACTTCAACAACACCGGATCTTGAGATTCTTCAAGCAATAACACCGGTAGAAGATATGAGAGAGCTTGTTAGGAACAAAACCCTAAATACACAAGAGGCACAATCTTCTCTCTCTAAAAAGCCTTCTAAAAATGTGCTTAGGGTTTCCTTTGTATAGTGGGAGAAGTATTTCTGAAACCCTAATCCTCAATGGGCTTGAACTGCTGTTTGAGCTTAATTAAAATTCTGCCGATACAACTTTTGATCTGTCAAGCCTATTTCTCGATCTGTCGAACCAGGCAATTTCTGAATTCTTATTTCTGCAACTTACTTGTTCTTGAATCTTGTCTTGAATCACCTTGAGCATTTTCTAATAAAACCTATAGACTCTAAGATATATATCTAGACAAGTTTGTGTTCACGATTTGCCAATTGTTCTAAACTTTTAGAACCTAACAGTGTGCGTCTAGTGTGCATGTAAGATGCATGACTAGTGCATGTAAGATGCATGACTAATGCATGAGCAAGCACTCACAAGGCAAAGTGTGTAAAACATATAACCAATGATCAAAACATGATAAACATGCATAATCATGGTAATCCCCAAAGATTAGTACTCATCGGAGTCCAAAACAACGAGAAAATGCCAATTGGGCATTTTATCAAACACACAGAGTGCACACATTACACATGTATGTTAAACAATGCATGAACATATGAAAATCTTGCCTAAATACATGTTATTTTTGTCACAAGTGTTGGGAAATCATCATGTTTGTATCACATACAAAACATACGCAGCGGAAAATAAACGGATCTACTTCATTCGCAATTGATAACATTCACTATGTAAGTTTCAGAATATAAGAACAAGAGAGTGTACCTTGATGCGATGAATTTCAAAACCGAATGAAGAAGTACTCGGGAATACTTTCAATCTTCACTCCAATTCCACTCGATGCCCAAGATGTGTGGTCTCTCAATCAGTTCTATGTTTCTAGAGAGAATATGAAAGAGTGTCTCTCTTCCTTATTTCATTACCACAATTATGATAAAACATACAAACCATTTTATTCTATATAAAATTCTGTATGTTTCTCTCCACATAACTGATTATCTAATTGGGCCAGCCTTTTGGGCCTTTCCAATTGGGCTTTAGTGTGTGGCTTGGAGTGGGACCAAAAGGGAACAAATAAGAAACTAGCTCCAATGGGCCTTGGGCTTTTCTGTCAACTCTTGACAAGTCCAAAGTTACCATTAATTATATTTAATACCACTATATAAATATAATTGCACTCTAAGCCTCATTAATAAATTATATCCCAAGACTTTATTATACATGCAACCCCTTCATAAAATATTCGTAGTAACACAAAGTCATAAATATAGACTGCCACTTTGTGAATTACTACATCTTAATCCTTGAGTACCCGGTTTAATCCTTATGAGTTATTCACCATATATTTATGAAATCCAATTTCATAAATATATACTTTAGTCTTACTAAAGTGGTTAGGCCTAACTCTCTGAATAACTGTACCCATTAAACTTATCTCAAGGGAATATTTTATATCTCCGTTAAGAGACTATGAATTCTATCTTGAGAATATATGTTCCATCAACACTAAATGTGGCTGCCCAACATACTGAGGTTTTGACCGTTACTTTAGATCTCACTCCTGATATATCAAAGCAACCTACATTTCATGATCAGGTCCATTATTCTCTCAGGATTAAGAGTTCATGTGAATACAAGTCGTGAGATTTATTATTCAATTGACAGTCGTTAGGAGAATAATAAATCTCACAGCGGTCCAGTTCAATATGTCTTAACTCTTAAAACATATCAACATATTAACTAGAAATCACCATTTCCATGATCAAGACAAATCATCGTAGTTAATATGTTATAGTCTTCGCAGATGAAATGCCCAATTTCATCACCGACTACGAACCAAAATTCTGAGTTTACAAAGAACTTGTGATTTACATCTTCTGTGACTTTTCACATAAATCACATACTATGCATCTCATGGACTATTTGATAATGTCCGAATATTCATGTTACCATTATTTTAGATAAAAATAAAACAACTTTATTAAACATAATATTAAGTCATACATCATTTCTCAAATAATGTCATACATAATATTATATATAGCATCATACAATAGGATTTAAGGGCACATATCCTAACAACAAGGGGCTAACATCCAAAGCAAATCAACATTTAAAACAAAGCCTATTCAAAAAGATTGATAAAAGTTAAGTTTTCCAACCCTCATTTGAGAAAATCCAAACTATGAACCTAAAACCCCCAAAAACATAATCTAAGGATCAAAATCAATGAAAAGAGTTAAAGATTACCTTAGAGATGTTTGTGGAATGTAAAACACTTGAAATTAGTTGGGTTTTGATGTTGAAGCATTAAAATAGGGGTTTGGGAGAAGATGGGAGAAATTTAAAACAAATGTCCCACGAAATGCCCTTTAAAAAGCTGATCTGGAAATTTTTGAGGGAAGCTTGCTTGTGAAATTACTCGCAAAATTTTTTACGGGTAAGTCTTACTCGCGAAATAGTCGTGAAAGTCTCTGTCCAAAAATAGGTCACAAAAATACCTAGAAAACATGTTTTTCACACAAAAAAAAAAAACTTGAAAAACTTTGAAAAACATGGGTGATACAAATCACGATCAAAACTTCAGTATGTTGGGCAGCCACATTTAGTGTTGATGGAACATATATTCTCAAGATGGAATTCATAATATCTTAACAGAGATATAAAGTATTCCCTTAAGATAAGTTTAATGGGTTTGGTTATTCAGAGTATTAGGCCTAACCACTTTAGAAAGGAGATACTAAAGTATATATTTATGAAATTGGATTTCATAAATATATGATGGATAACTTAAAGGATTAAACCGGGTACTCAAGGATTAAGATGTAGTAATTTTCAAAGTGGCAGTCTATATTCATGACTTTGTATTACTACGAATATTTTATGAAGGGGTTGCATGTATAATAAAGTCTTGGGTTATAATTTATTGATAAGGCCTAGAGTGCAATTATATTTATATAGTGGAATTAAATATAATTAATGGTAACTTTGGTCTTGTCAAGGGTTGACAGAACAGCCCAAGGCCCATTGGAGCTAGTGTCTTATTGGTCCCTTTTGGTCCCACTCCAAGCCACACATTAAAGCCCAATTGGAAAGGCCTAATAGGCCAGTCCAATTATATATTCAGTTAGTTATAAAGGGAGAAACATACAGAATTTTATTATAAGAAAAAGAGACATCATTGTGAATTGGTTTATATATGTGAGTGAAGCCACTCAATTATTCTCCCTTAGAAACTGATTTAGAGACCACATTTCTTGGGCGTAAAGTGGAATTGGAGTGAAGATTAAAAGTGTTCCCAAGTACTTCTAATATTTTGTTTTGAATTTCACCGCACCAAGGTACGCTATCTCATTCTTAAATTTTGAAATTTACATAGTGCATGCTATCAACCATGAATAAAATAGATCCATCTTTGTTGCTTCCGCTGTGTGTTTTGTATGAGATACAAAACCAAATTTACCAACAACTACAAGTAAAAATTTGTACAACCGGTAATCATCAAATCCTCACCTAGGCGGATAAACATATAATCCCTCATTCTCCTAAGATATTTGAGTATATGCTTTACTCCCACTAAATTAAGTGATCTTAGATTCAATTAATATTTGCTTACCATGCCCACCGCAAAATAGATATTTAGCCTAATATATAGCATAACATAAAGACTTCCTATTGATATGGTATAAGGAACCATCTTAATATGCTCTTCCTTTTATATGTCTTAGGATTATAGTCCTTTATAAAGGAATTTCAAACTTAAAAGAAAAGAATCCTTTCTTGAAGTATTACTTGCTATACTTGGCTAGAATCTAATCGATTTAAGTAGTTTGAGATAGACCCAACATCCTAATTTCTGAATTTTAACAAAGTTTAATTCTTAGGATGTGACTAGTCTTTCTCAAGTACTTTATATCAAACTGGACTAGACAACAAAAAAATCCATTGATGACAATAACTCTACATCATTCTAAATTATTAGAATGTCATCAACATACATTAAGAAATCTATTATTCTATATATCTTTTACACACATAAGGCCTTTTAATACTTGATCAAAATCAAACAACTTGATTGCTTGATCAAAGATGATATTTTATGATTCAGATGCTTGCTTTAGTCCATAAATAGACTTTAAGCAACTTGCATACCACACACTGCTGGTTCTTTGCTATGAACAAGTCTAGTTACATCATATAGATGTCTTCCTCAAGATTGCTACTAAAAGAAGCTTTCTTGATATCCATTTCCATATTTCATCCAAATGAAATATAATAGATAAGTGAATCTAGATAGAGTCAAACTTGGCTATTGGTAGAAAAGTCTTTTCATGGTCGAACCATTTCTTTCTGAATAAATCTTTTCGCCATTAGTTTTTGACCTTGAAGGTTTGCACCTTTAAATCTATCAATCTCATTTACTTGTAGACCTATTTGAAAACAATAAACTAAATGCCACTAGGCGCCTCTACAAGTTCTCGACTTTAAATAGATCTAATTCTATTCACATAACATTGATCTAGTAATCCATATTCATATCATCTATTGCCCTTACGTAGGACTGAGGATCAAACTCATATCCATGTGGAATGACTTCAAAAGTTTATTCCAAAAGTATGAATTTATTTGGTAATTGGTAATCCTCCCACTACGATATTGTACTGGTGTAATAGTTATCTACAGAGTAATGTTATGTGGTGTATCTAATACAACCATCTCATTTCCAAATGTATTCTATAATTGTCTTACAACAAATTATGACATTTTTCTTCTAGAAAAATCTACCTTTAAAAGAGCCCTATTCCTCCTTTCTGTATGCACTGACTTAAAGAAGTCATTAAAACTTCATTCCTTTACGAAAAGGAGCCTAGATCTTATTATCCTTTACATAGAATTCATAGACTGGGAATATAATAAACCAATGGTTCTAAAATCCCATCTTTCACCAATCTTGAATATTATTTAGATTAATAAGATCTAGACATAAGTGCCATAATATACAATTACAAAGGATGAAAACTTTCTCTTTAAAAAGTAAAATATGTAAATTTTCATCTAGAAGACAATCATGGACAATGCTTAGCTTTACCAAAATGGAAACACTTTCCTTTTGGTCATACTTTTGTGTCAAATTTCCTTTTGGCAATTACTAGGGCAACTCGCTTGTTAAACTGTTTGGTATTATAATTCCTATTCTTACCAACCTTACCTTTCGATTCAGGCTAAGAATTTGAATTAAATCATATTAATCCTAGTCTTAGCTTTTAGGATGTCTTCCATTACATAGAACTCACTCATCAATTCAGATAACATAAAAAGAATTTATTTTCAAAACAATCTAAATTGATCAAATGATTCTAACAAGGACTTGTGGATCATATCCCAATGAGATTAACATTTAACCTTTACATCCAAGAATTCGAATTCATTTTAAAATTAAAACATTTTCATAAAATGATAAAGAATTGGAACTTCTTAAGCCTTTCTTAGCACTCAAATATGATTCATACCAAACATCAAATTTAGACTTAATATAAAGTCTAAGTCTAGTACTAACTCTTGCATCTCATGTTGTAGCACAATTGAAATAAAAGCCAATGTAACATTTTAGTATTTCCATGGAGACTATGATCACATCATAAGCTATCTTCCCTAAATCCATCATGTATAGGAAATTATGACAATGCTAAATCGAAACATAAATATGAACTTTAGCTCCTTTCAGTACCATGTCCAAAATTATTTCTTAGTTAATATGATTCTATTAAAATAGTAGTTAGAGAACAAAAATTTATGACAACTTTATTTTGAGACCATGAACTTAATTACAAGGACATTATATTTTGCAACCATAACCATTATATTAGGTGCAACGACAACCCAATCCCGTAATTAATATTTCTTGATAGTCAGTTTATACCAATCACTATGATCAGGCGAGAAATATTCTCATTATTAATGCTATCATGGTAATTCTTACCAAACAAAAATAATTTGCCACTTTTCCTTCAACCTCTAAGTAATAATGACATAGCTCCTTTGGGAGGTTAACATTATACTTAGTTTAGTGTACACCAATATCTAGAATCATGTGTAGCCACATTTCTTCGCCCTTTATAGTGTTTAAACTTGTAGTACCATGAAATAAAACACCCTCCTTTGGGATCACGAGCCATATACGCCAAGACGAGGTGCTTGTTCACACTACTTTAAACGGGTAAGTTCGATCTTGTGGTACTATGAAGTAAACACCCTCCTTTGGGAACATGAGGCATATACGCCAAGACGAGGTGCTTACCCACAAAACTGTGAACCAATAATGGAGGCCGTGAGATCCAACCTTTGTATCTCTCTTCCACTAGAAATTTGAAACAAGTGAATTGTCCTGAAATCATTGTGATCTCATCACAATTTTAACCCTACACATCAAATGTGTTTAATTGTTTAAATTCGATATGATGTTACTAAGTCACGTCACAATAGTGTAATGAACATTCGTGCAATAACAAAGAAGTTTAATAATGTAATCCGTGAAGTAAATACCCTCCACTTGGAATGCAAGGCTCAAGGCCAAGACAAGGTACCTGTTCACATTATAATAAACTTAACAAAAAGGTTATTTCAGCACTCCCACTCTTTATTTGGGTTTTTCTTTAAATAATTGTGATCCTATCACAACTAATATCCTTGCACTTCTTGAAATCTCTGATCTCATTAGAATTACTAACTAAAATGGAAGTCCTAAACTATTTAGGATTCCTTAAACACTAATGAATCAAAAATTAGTTATATAGAACTCTATCCTTAGCAACTTGTTAAAAACATCTAATTAAAATAAATTAAAGACTTTAAATCATAAGACAATTTTGGACTAAGAGTTCTAATCAACTAACATCTTTGATCTCATTAGGTCTTTTAGTTAGATAATAATTAATAAATTTCCTTAACTTTTAAGGACTATAAAATTAATTACATAGCCTTGCTTTTAATCAAAGTTTTAACACTTTGTCAAAAACAAGTGAAAATTCGAAATTCAGTGCCTTCGATCAGTCAAACCTATTATTCGTCGATCGAAAAATGAAGTAGTTTATCACAAAGGTTTTGCCTCGTTCGATTGATTCTCGATTCTTGTTCGATCGATCAAAATTAACATTCAATCGGTCGAAAGGAATTCTCGATCGATTGGGACAATGAAGAATTTCATCATAGAGTTTCTGCCTGACTCGATCGGTTCTCGATTCCTTTTTGATCAATCAAAAAGTACATTTGATCAATCGAAAGAAATTCCTGATCATTCGAAACTCGCATAACTGAATTTTTTTAGAATTTTCCAGCAACTGTTTTTGACATCTTCATTGCTTTCTTCCTTCAAAAAACACCTTTTGATTTTATGAAAGAAGATTTATAGTTCAAGCATTAAGGTTTTCAAGATAAAGATGAAGAACCCTAATACATTAAGAACACTATAAATCATAAAAACTTAAATCTCAAAAATAACATCACGTCTATATTAATATATGTAATCATGAACTGATATCACAACACCAATGGTTTATATACCCGGATATGAATCTATACATATATTCATTTAATCCAATGATGTCAAGCTCACAATTCCATAAGAAAGGTTCTAGTGCTTCGACTTTTATATGATTAAGCATAATAGTTATATTATATTTCAATAAGCCTTAAAAAAAAAAAAAAAAAAAAAAAAAAAAAAAACTCATTGACGGTGTGCATCTCGAACCATGGCTTTTACGATACAAGTTCATACTCATATATATATATATATATATATATATACACACACACACACACCAAGCCACAATATCAGAAACTTTAATATATATATATATATATATATCACGTATATCAATCCCAGCACAGGTTTATTGAACAATAATTCTAAAACAAAATTATGCAAAAAAATTACTACAGAATTTTGAAACACCAAGAAAATAGTTTTTCTTTAATTCTAAAACCCAATCACATGTTATACAAGCATGATATTGAAGACCGCTCTAATACCTTGTTGGAAAATTTGGTTTTGCATCTCATACAAAACACAAAGCGGAAGTAACAATCATGGATCTACTTCATTTATGAGAGATAACATGTAACCTTGAATTCAAGAACAAAGAATAGAAAGCGTACCTTGATGCAATGAATTTCAAAACCAAGGCTTGAGAATACCTTTAATCTTCATCTCAATTCCACAAGGTTCCCAAGAAGTGTGGTCTCTCAATCAGTCTTTTGTACGTTGATTCTCAAAGAAAAATTTTCTTCTTCTCCTTGTAGAAAAAAACTATTTTCTTTCTTTTCATCATACGTACATAATAACTACCTTGGTAGTTACTTTATTTAATAACTCTTGTTAAATAAAAATTGATTATCTAATTGGGTTAGCTTTTTGGGCCTATCCAATTGGGCTTTAGTTTGTGGCTTGAGATTGAACCAAAATGAATAAGACTCTAGCTCCAATAGGCCTTGGGCTTATTTGTCAACTCTTGACAAGTCCAAAGTTGCCATTAGGTATAATTAATACCGCTATATAAATATAATTGCACTCTAGGCCTTATTAATAAATTATATCCCAAGACTCTAATGATATCATTTGACCCCTCCATAAAATATCCATAGTGAACAAAGTCATAAAAAACTGTCACTTTGTAAACAATTATTTTATCCTTTAGTACCCGGTTTAACCTTTTAGTTATTTACATTTATTGAGATCCAATTTCAATAAATATAAGCTTTAGTAACTCCTTACTAAAGTGGGCGCCCTGAATAACCAGTTCCTATTAATCTTATTTCAAGGGGATATTTTGTGTCTCTATAAAAAGGGATTCCATCTTGAGAATATGTGTTCCCTCAACAGTACATGTGGTTACCCAATATATTGAGGTTTTGACCATGAATATTAGATCTCACTCCTGTTATATCAAAGTAACCAACATTTCATAATCGGGTTCACTATCCTCTCAGGATTGAGAGTCTATGAAATTAGAAGTCGTGAGATTAATTATTCAGGTGACAGTTGTTGATTGAATAATTAATCTCACAGCGGTCCATTTCAATATATCTTAACTCTTAAGACACATCAACACATAAACTGGAAGTTTTCACTTCCATGATCAAGACAAATCATCTTAGTTGATGTGTTATAGTCTTCGCAGATGAAATGCCCACTTTCATCACCGACTACGAACTACGTTTTGAGTTTACAAGGAACTTGTGATTTATATCTTCTATGACTAAATCACATACAATGAATCTCAAGGGCTATGATAATGTCCCATTAGTTCATTTATAAATTGTCTCATATAATTAAACAATTTAATTATTTATGATATGCCATTAAATTGGATTTAGGGCATAAACCCCAACACTTTACCGAGCAGTCAATCAAAAGGAAAGGCCCAATCAACCTTGATATCCCAAGGCGGAGCCATGGAAATTCTTTTCGTTACCCATGCCCATGGCAAAGCTTTATGCTTATCTATTGGAGAAGAAGCTAGTGACTCCAATATTGGCGAAACCTAGAGATGATCTTCCTTTGCCCGATTTTGACCCATCCAAGAAATGTGAGCACCATTTTGGGCCTAAAGGGCACACCTTGGAAGAATGGGTGCATTTGAGACATCGAATTCAAGATCTCATCGAAAACAAGTTAGTATAGTTTGACAACACAAACAGGCCGAACTTCATTGCCATTCTTTTGCTGCCTCATTTAGAAGGGAACGTGAACGCTATTATAGTAGAGGAGAGGATCCCAGATTTCTCATCCCCTTCATTCCCTTGGAAAGTCAAGTTGCGGGCTCTAATTTGAGAAAGTCACATTGTTTTGGAGAACATAGGAGCCCTAGGTTTTGACCAAGAAGTTTGCTCATTCTATGACAATAGGTACTGAAAAGTTCAGTGTTTAGCCGATTACAATCTTATCTAGATCGAAAGAGAGGTCATGCGGAGGAATGATTGCATTGCAGCTAGCCTATGCCCTTCAAGTACCTGTAGACACCGCATTTTGTACCCCTTACAACTCGGTCCCCCGTTCCTCAATGATGCTCGTACTTTAAGGCCCAAGGCTAGTTTAGAGCCCAATTAGATATTAAGTTGACTTGAGGAATGTTAAAATGGAATATATAACCTTTTAAATAAGCAAAATTTTATTTTTGGAAAATTAGATGACCAAAGTGGCCCTTGGCCTACGTATGTGAGTCACGGCTTACGTATGCGAGCTAAAGCAAGCGCACGCAGGCATGTTCTTGCGTACGCAGCTAGGGTTTCAAAGGCATAAGAAAGGCAAATTTTCTGCAATGATGGCTGAGGTTTGGAATGAATCCCACATCATCTGAGAGCCATTCCAAGCCTTATTTTTTCAACTATAAAAGGCCTTACATGGTACATTTTCAAAACAAACAGAAATCCCACGAGAAAAACCTATGATTCACTAGAAAATATTGAATCAAAATCGAGTTTTTCACAAAACACCCTCAAGTCTCTTTTTTTTTTATTGGGACATTTTTTGGTCCTAATCCTTTGAGTTTAAGATTATTAATCACTATTTCATTGAATTGTGATAGATTTGACTGGGAGAATGGTTAAAAATCAAGCCTAGAAGCTTTTGCTTTAAGGTATGCTTTAAAAACTTTTCTTTTTCTTTTTTGCTATAATCTTTTTTTTAATGTGTTTCTTTTGCTTAGTTTATGTTTACATTTGTTCGTTTAGGTTAGTTTTAGGTTTTCTTTTTGTCTTTAAGCATGATAGGCTGCAGATTTTATGTTTTGGGTTTTCGCTTTATTTTTGTGCTGATTAGGGTTTTTAGGTAAGGATCTGCGTACGTATGATCTAGCCTGCGCAAGCAAGCTGAACTTATGTGTGTAGATCTGTTCTAGCATGCATGATGTCGCTACCCAGAAAACCCTAATTCTTTTTTTGTTTTGTTTTGCCATCATATGTTTTTCTGCATAGCCTCTTAGCCTCTTTTTCACATGTTTTTAACCCCCTATAAAAATGTTTGCATACCTTTTTAACATGTTGGTTGTTATCACATGCTTGAATTAGGGTTTAGGTTATGGTTTTCTTAGTTTTAATGATATGCCATACGTTCACATGTTCAAGCATTGATGCCATAGCTGCTGTGTTGTTGAGAGGTAAGTAAAGGGTAAGCCATGCATTAGCAATGTTCATGGATTTGTATTAGGGTTTTTAGATGTATGATTAGGTTTTCTAATATGTTAACATTTTGTTTTTGATATGTTTTATTTGATGATACGCTTGCTACCATTTTAAGTTGCTGTTTTGTTTTAGATGAATGCTAGGGTTTTCTTTTATATGGTTTGCTCTCTTTTTTTGGATATATGGATAAGTATGTGTTTAGGGTTAAAGATGCCATGTTGTTTGCTAGATATATGTTAGTGTGTGTGTGAGTCTAGAATACAAGTATTTAAATGGATTTTAATTAGGTTAATAAATAGGATACAAATATGCGAGGGCAACCATAGGGTTAGGCGATCTTGGGTGCCTAAGACCTTCCTAAGAGCATACCTAAACTCCAAACCCAAACTCTTGTAGTAAGATCAAAGGCCCTTCCTCAAAAGGATGCTATATTCATGGTTCCTAGTGTTGGGAAATCATCATGTTTGCATCGAATACAAAACACATGCAGCGGAAAATAAACGGATCTACTTCATTCGCAATCGATAACATGCACTATGTAAGTTTCAGAATATAAGAACAAGAGAGTGTACCTTGATGCGGTGAAATTCAAAACCGAATGAAGAAGTACTCGGGAAGACTTTTAATCTTCACTCCAATTCCACTTGATGCCCAAGATGTGTGGTCTCTCAATCAGTTCTTTGTTTCTAGAGAGAATATGAAAGAGTGTCTCTCTTCCTTATTTCATTACCTTACACATACAAACCATTTCATTCAATAATAAAATTCTGTATGTTTCTCTTCACATAACTGATTATCTAATTGGGCTAGCCTTTTGGGCCTTCCCAATTGGGCTTTTGTGTGTGGCTTGGAGTGGGACCAAAAGGGAACAAATAAGACACTAGCTCCAATGGGCCTTGGGCTTTTCCGTCAACTTTTGACAAGTCCAAAGTTACCATTAATTATATTTAATACCACTATATAAATATAATTGCACTCTAGGCTTCATTAATAAATTATATCCCAAGACTTTATCATACATGCAACCCCTTCATAAAATATTCGTAGTAACACAAAGTCATAAATATAGACTGCCACTTTGTGAATTACTACATCTTAATCCTTGAGTACCCGGTTTAATCCTTTTGAGTTATTCACCATATATTTATGAAATCCAATTTCATAAATATATACTTTAGTCTTACTAAAGTGGTTAGGCCTAACTCTCTGAATAACTGTACCCATTAAACTTATCTCAAGGGAATATTTTATATCTCCGTTAAGAGACTATGAATTCCATCTTGAGAATATATGTTCCATCAACACTAAATGTGGCTGCCCAACATACTGAGGTTTTGACCGTTACTTTAGATCTCACTCCTGATATATCAAAGCAACCTACATTTCATGATCAGGTCCATTATTCTCTCAGGATTAAGAGTTCATGTGAATAAAAGTCGTGAGATTTATTATTCAATTGACAGTCGTTAGGAGAATAATAAATCTCACAGCAGTCCAGTTCAATATGTCTTAACTCTTAAAACATATCAACATATTAACTAGAAGTCACCACTTCCATGATCAAGACAAATCATAGTAGTTAATATGTTATAGTCTTCGCAGATGAAATGCCCAATTTCATCACCGACTACGAACCAAAATTCTGAGTTTACAAAGAACTTGTGATCTATATCTTCTGTGACTAAATCACATAAATCACATACTATGCATCTCATGGACTATTTGATAATGTCTGAATATTCATGTTACCATTATTTTAGATAAGAAGAAAACAACTTTCTTAAACACAATATTAAGTCATACATCATTTCTCAAATAATGTCATACATAATATTATACATAGCATCATACAATAGGATTTAAGGGCACATATCCTAACACCTAGACCATATAACTAGGTGGACTCCAATTTTAATTTTCCTTTCCCTTGCACCCACAGTGGTGACTGCACTAGGGATAATGAGTTTAATTCCTACGAGTCCTATATCTTAACTTTCATAAAAAAATTTCCAATGCTTGTTTTGCACGCACATCACTTGATCTCTTTGTCCCTTAACCTTGGTTGGTGATGAGTGGGAAGATGGAAGGCTCCATTCGGACCCAAATTTTTTGAAGTTCATCCCACCAGCTCACAATTTGTGCCGTCGCCAATAATGGGCCTTGAGTACGTTAAAGGTTTTCTACCAATCCACTATGGGGTCCACTTAGGCCCTCGGTTTGAATCATAGCCCACCTAGTTTTGAGTGACCTACTTATCTATCCCTTTAGCCTTATGGAGCCTACCCACACTACAGAGATCCTAAACCTTACCATGAAGGGTACCATTTATATATCTCTTGTTTGTTCAACCATATATCATGTGTTCGCCTAATCCTAAAAGAAAAAGAAAAGGTATGAAAATGGAAGGATGATGCTAAAGTTATGCTATACCCTAAGATGTTATGAGGTAAAAGAAAAGAAGTTCTCACATATAAGAGGCACGACCCTAAACAAGTACATTAAAGAAAAAATTTTAGTGGATCAAGCCCATCAAGAACCATTCCCAGTGGTTCAAGAACCTTGAGAACCATCCCTCAACGTTTCAAGCATCTCAAGCAAAGTATCCCTAAAGAGGGAAGCAAAAGATTCTTCCCAAATATATCAAGTATTATCCTCATAAAAAGGAAGCTGAAGAATCTTCCTCAATAGTTCAAACAAATCAAGCATCACATCTATCGAAGAGGCTAAAGAGATGAAAACCTACTCTGATACCAACTGTTGGAAAATCTGGTTTTGTATCTCATACAAAACACAAAGCGAAAGCAACAAAAACGGATCTATTTCATTCATGATTGATAACATGCACTATGTAAATTTCAGAATTTAAGAACGAGATAGCGTACCATGGTGTGGTGAAATTCAAAACAAAAGTTTATAAGTACTAGGGAACACTTTTAATCTCCATTTCAATTCCACTTTACGCCCAAGAAGTGTGGTCTCTTAATCAGTTTCTAAGGGAGAATAATTGAGTGGCATCACTCGCACATACACACCACTTCACAATGATGCCTTTTTTTTCTTTTGAAAAAATTCTGTATGTTTCTCCATTTATAACTAACTGATTATCTAATTGGGCTGGCCTGCTGGGCCTTTCCAATTGGGATTTAGTGTGTGGCTTGGAATGGGACCAAAAGGGACTAATAAGACACTAGCTCCAATGGGCCTTGGGCTTTTCTATCAACTCTTGACAAGCCCGAAGTTACCATTAATTATATTTAATACCACTATATAAATATAATTGCACTCTAGGTCTTACTAATAAATTATATCCCAAGACTTTATTATACATGTAACCCCTTCATAAAATATTCGTAGTAATACAAAGTCATGAATGTAGACTGCCACTTTGTTAAATACTCCATCTTAATCCTTAAGTACACGATTTAATCCTTTTAATTTATTCATCATATATTTATAAAATCCAATTTCATAAATATATACTTTAGTATATCCTTATTAAAGTGGTTAGGCCTAACACTCTAATTAACCAAACCCATTAAACTTATCTCAAGGAAATATTTTATATTTTTGTTAAGGGATTATGAATTCCATCTTGAGAATATATGTTGCATTAACACTAAATGTGGCTGCCCAACATACTGAGGTTTTGATCATGACTTTAGATCTCACTCCTGGTGTATTAAAGCAACCTACACCTCATAATCAGGTTCATTATTTTCTCAGCATTAAGAGTTCATACAAATAGAATTCGTGAGATTTACTATTCATTTGACAGTCGTTAGGAGAATAATATATCTCACAGTAGTCCAGTTCAATATTTCTTAACTCTTAAAACAAATCAACATACCAACTAGAAGTCTCTATTTTCATGATCAAGAGAAATCATCTTAGTTGATATATTATAGTCTTCGTAGATAAAATGCCCAATTTCATCGTCAACTACGAACTATAATTCTGAGTTTACAAAGAACTTGTGATTTATATCTTCTGTGAGTTTTCATATAAATCACATACTATGCATCTCATGGACTATATGATAATGTCCAAATATTTGTGTTACTATTATTATAAATAACAATAAAACAATTTTATTAATCATAACATTAAGTAATACATAATGTCATACATAGCATCATACAATAGAATTTAAGGGCATATATCTTGACACTATGCACATGGCTATCTCGCACATGGCTATCTTCCATATCGGCTATGGATTCACTAACATATCCTTGGCTATATATATATTTTCATTGTGCCGTGTCTTAATGGATTTCATAAATATATATAGCCAAGATGTCCACTAACAACAACAATTAATAGTTATAGGCCATTTCGATCAAACCATGAGAATATACATCCTTGGTGTGAACCCGATATTATCAAGAAACCATTTTTCTTTTATTCAAAAATCCAATCACATGCTATACAATCATGAGATGAAAACCTGGCTCTGATACCAACTGTTGGAAAATCTGGTTTTATATCTCATACAAAACACACCGCGAAAGCAACAAAAATGGATTTATTTCATTCATGATTGATAACATGTACTATGTAAATTTCAGAATTTAAGAACGAGATAGCGTACCTTGGTGTGGTGAAATTCAAAAAAAAAAAAAAAAGATTAGAAGTACTAGACACTTTTAATCTTCACTTCAATTCTATTTTACGCCCAAGAAGTGTGGTCTCTCAATCAGTTTGTAAAAGAGAATAATTGAGTGGCATCACTCACACTACACACCACTTCACAATAATGTCTTATTTTCCTTTTGAAAAAATTCTATATGTTTCTCCTTTTATAACTAACTGATTATCTAATTGGGCTGGCCTACTGGGCCTTTCCAATTGGGCTTTAGTGTGTGGCTTGGAGTGGGACCAAAAGGGACCAATAAAACACTAGTTCCAATGGGCCTTGGGCTTTTTTATCAACTCTTGACAAGCCCAAAGTTACCACTAATTATATTTAATATCACTATATAAATATAATTGCAACCCAGTTCTTATTAGTAAATTCTATCCCAAGATTTTATTATTCATGCAACTCCTTCATAAAATATTCATAGTAATACAAAGTCATGAATGTTGACTGCCACTTTATTAAATACTACGTCTTAATCCTTGAGTACACGGTTTTATCCTTTTAATTTATTCATCATATATTTATGAAATCCAATTCCATAAATATATACTTTAGTATATCCTTACTAAGGTGGTTAGGCCTAACACTCTGAATAATCAAACCCATTAAACTTATTTGAAGGGAATATTTTATATCTTTGTTAAGAGATTATGAATTCCATCTTGAGAATATATGTTGCATCAACACTAAATGTGGCTGCCCAACATACTGAGGTTTTGATCATGACTTTAGCTCTCACTCCTGATATATTAATGCAACCTACACCTCATGATCAGGTTCATTATTCTCTTAGCATTCAGAGTTCATACAAATAGAAGTCGTGAGATTTACTATTCACTTGACAGTCGTTAGGCGAGTAATATATCTCATAGCGGACCAGTTCAATATTTCTTAACTCTTAAAGCAAATCAACATACCAACTAGAAGTCTCTCCTTTCAAGATCAAGAGAAATCATCTTAGTTGATATGTTATAGTCTTCGTAGACGAAATGCCCAATTTCATCACCAACTACGAACTATAATTCTGAGTTTACAAAGAATTTGTGATTTATATCTTTTGTGACTTTTCACATAAATCATATACTATGCATCTCATGCACTATATGATAATGTCCAAATATTCGTGTTACTATTATTTTAAATAATAGTAAAAACAACTTTATTAATCATAACATTAAGTAATACATAATGTCATACATAGCATCATACAATAGAATTTAAGGGCATACATCCTGACACTATACACAGGGCTATCTCGCATATGGCTATCTTCTATCTCGGCTATGGATTCACTAACATATCCTTGGCTATATATATATTTTCATAGTGCCGTGTCTTAATGGAATACATGCACTATGTAAATTTCTGAATTTAAGAACGAGATAGCGTACCTTGGTGTGATGAAATTCAAAACAAAAGATTAGAAGTGCTAGGGAACACTTTTAATCTTCACTTCAATTCCACATTACGCCCAAGAAGTATGGTCTCTCAATCAGTTTCTAAGAGAGAATAATTAAGTGGCATCACTCTCACATACACACCACTTCTCAATGATGTCTCTTTTTTCTTTTGAAAAAATTCTGTATGTTTCTCCTTTTATAACTAACTGATTATCTAATTGGGCTAGCCTATTGGGCCTTTCCAATTGGGCTTTAGTGTTTGGCTTGGTGTGGGACCAAAAGGGACCGATAAGACACTAACTCCAATGGGCCTTGGGCCTTGGGAAATATACATGTTTGCATCAAATACAAAACATACGCAGCGGAAAATAAACGGATCTACTTCATTCGCAATCGATAACATGCACTATGTAAGTTTCAGAATATAAGAACAAGAGAGTGTACCTTGATGCGGTGAAATTCAAAACCGAATGAAGAAGTACTTAGGAACAGTTTCAATCTTCACTCCAATTCCACTTGATGCCCAAGATGTGTGGTCTCTCAATCAGTTCTATGTTTCTAGAGAGAATATGAAAGAGTGTCTCTCTTCCTTATTTTCATTTCCTTACACATACAAACCATTTCATTCAATATAAAATTCTGTATGTTTCTCTCCACATAACTGATTATCTAATTGGGCTAGCCTTTTAGGCCTTCCCAATTGGGCTTTAGTGTGTGGCTTGGAGTGGGACCAAAAGGGAACAAATAAGACACTAGCTCCAATGGGCCTTGGGCTTTTCTGTCAACTCTTGACAAGTCCAAAGTTACCATTAATTATATTTAATACCACTATATAAATATAATTGCACTCTAGGCCTCATTAATAAATTATATCCCAAGACTTTATTATACATGTAACCCCTTCATAAAATATTCGTAGTAATACAAAGTCATGAATATAGACTGCCACTTTGTAAATTACTACATCTTAATCCTTGAGTACCCGGTTTAATCCTTTTAAGTTATTCACCATATATTTATGAAATCCAATTTCATAAATATATACTTTAGTCTTACTAAAGTGGTTAGGCCTAACTCTCTGAATAACTGTACCCATTAA
Source organism: Lithocarpus polystachyus (assembly GCA_033629205.1). Lineage (NCBI taxonomy): Eukaryota > Viridiplantae > Streptophyta > Magnoliopsida > Fagales > Fagaceae > Lithocarpus > Lithocarpus polystachyus. The sequence goes on from CM066166.1 coordinate 44,616,095, forward strand.
ACTTATCTCAAGGGAATATTTTATATCTCCGTTAAGAGACTATGAATTCCATCTTGAGAATATATGTTCCATCAACACTAAATGTGGCTGCCTAACATACTGGCGTTTTGACCGTTACTTTAGATCTCACTCCTGATATATCAAAGCAACCTACATTTCATGATCAAGTCCATTATTCTCTTAGGATTAAGAGTTCATGTGAATACAAGTCGTGAGATTTATTATTCAATTGACAGTCGTTAGGAGAATAATAAATCTCACAGCGGTCCAGTTCAATATGTCTTAACTCTTAAAACATATCAACATATTAACTAGAAGTCACCACTTCCATGATCAAGACAAATCATCGTAGTTAATATGTTATAGTCTTCGCAGATGAAATGCCCAATTTCATCACCGACTACGAACCAAAATTCTGAGTTTACAAAGAACTTGTGATCTATATCTTCTGTGACTAAATCACATAAATCACATACTATGCATCTCATGGACTATTTGATAATGTCCGAATATTCATGTTACCATTATTTTAGATAAGAATTAAACAACTTTATTACACACAATATTAAGTCATACATCATTTCTCACATAATGTCATACATAATATCATACATAGCATCATACAATAGGATTTAAGGGCACATATCCTAACAATCTCCCACTTGCCCTAAAGACTATTGTGCACTAATCTAACTCACATTCCCTCAAAATTTGACTCGAAGGTCCTTTGAGGCAAGGCTTTGGTAAAGGGATCCGCTAGATTATTTGCACTTTCAATCTTTGCAACCACCACATCTCCACGAGCAACAATGTCTCGAATGATGTGGTACTTCCTCTCAATGTGCTTTCCTTTCTTGTGATTCCTTGGATCTTCGGATTGTGCAATCGCTACACTATTGTCACAAAACAATGTGATAGGAACTTGCTCCATTCTCACTACACCAAGATCAGAAAGGAATTTCTTGAGCCAAACAGCTTCCTTTGCCGCCTCACAAGCAGCAACATATTCAGCTTCCATGGTGGAGTCCGCAATACAAGATTGCTTAACACTCCAACTTATGGCTCCACCTCCCAAGGTAAATACACATCCTGACGTGGACTTTCTGAAATCTAGATCTGATTGAAAATCTGAATCTGTATAGCCAATGGGAATCAAATCCTCACAACGGTAAACAAGCATATAATCTCTCGTTCTCCGTAGATACTTGAGAATATACTTTACAGCTTGCCAATGTTGTGGTCCTGGATTTGATTGATATCGGCTGACCATGCCAACTGAAAAACAGATATCCGGTCTAGTACAAAGCATGGCATACATGAGACTTCCTACTGCAAAAGCATAAGGAACTTGTCTCATCATATCTACTTCCTCTTGAGTCTTAGGCCTTTGCTCATCAGACAGAGGAACTCCATGTCTGAAAGGAAGTAATCCTTTCTTGGAGTTTTGCATGCTAAACCGTTCTAGAACCTTATCTATATATCCAGCTTGTGATAAGCCTAACATCTTATTCTTACGATCTCGCCAAAACTTAATCCCTAGAATAAAGTTAGCCTCACCCAAGTCCTTCATATCAAATTGGCTTGACAACCAAACCTTTACTGATGACATTACACCTACATCATTTCCAATGAGTAGAATATCATCAACATAAAGCACTAGGAACATTACTACTTTGTCTTGATGTCTTTTGTACACACATGGTTCATCAAGATTTTGTTCAAAACCAAATGATTTGATTGCTTGATCAAATCTGATGTTCCATGACCTAGATGCTTGCTTAAGTCCATAAATGGACCTATTCAACTTGCATACCATATGCTCTTGGTTCTTTGCTATGAAACCTTCTGGTTGCTTCATATAGATTTCCTCTTCAAGATTGCCATTAAGAAATGCAGTCTTGACATCCATTTGCCAAATCTCATAATCATAATGAGCAGTAATGGATAAGAGAATTCTGATAGATTTAAGCATTGCTACTGGTGAAAAGGTTTCCTCATAATCAATACCTTCTTTTTGAGTATACCCTTTTGCCACTAGCCTTACTTTAAAGGTTTCAACCTTTCCATCTATCCCTCTCTTCCTCTTGTAAACCCATTTGCAACCAACAGGTTTAATGCCGTTAGGCGCCTTTACAAGATCCCAAACTTGATTGGAATACATGGAATCTAATTCTGATTTCATAGCTTGGACCCAATGATGTGCATCTATATCATTCATTGCTTCTTCATAAGTGTAAGGATCAGTTTCGGCCTCCTCTGAGATAGCCTCATAAGTCTCTCCAAGACCTATGAATCTTATAGGTGGCCTAACATTCCTCCCACTACGATGAGGCACCTGTGTACTAGACATCTCATAAGTAGTATCTTGTGGTGTATCCAAAACAGCCACATCATCCCTAGTTTCAACCATTGGTTGTTCAATTACAGGTTCACTCATTTCAGCCAAGACAACTCTACTTCTAGGAGTGAAATCATTCATATAGTCATTTTCCAAGAATTTGGCATTTATACTAACAAACACTTTATTATCCTTATGACTATAGAATAAACCTCCAGCAGTTCCTTTTGGATACCCTACAAAGAATACCACTTCTGTTTTAGACTGTAACTTGTCAGACTTTCCTTTTAACACATGTACTGGACAACCCCAAATATGGAGATGTCTCATACTAGGCTTACGCCCATTCCACAACTCTACAGGTGTTTTAGGAACAGACTTCGAAGGTACTAAATTCAGAAGATACATTGCAGTATTTAAGGCATATCCCCAAAAAGAAGTTGGTAGAGTCGAATAACTCATCATGGACCTAACCATATCTAAAAGAGTCCTATTCCTTCTTTCCGCTACACCATTTTGTTGTGGAGTTCCAGGTGCAGTCAATTGAGATAAAATCCCATTTTCAGTTAAGTAATCCTTAAAATCCCCAAGAAGGTATTCGCCACCACGATCAGATCGAATGGCCTTTATGCGTTTACCCAATTGATTCTCAACTTCAGCCCTAAACTCTTTGAACTTGTCAAAGGCTTCGGACTTCCGTTTCATTAGGTACACATAACCAAATCTAGAGTAATCATCAGTGAATGTAATGAAATACTCATAGCCACCTCTTGCTTGGATTGACATAAGACCACAAACATCCGTATGAACTAATTCTAGCAACTCTTGGGCTCTTCTACCTTTTGCATTAAAAGGTCGTTTGGTCATTTTGCCTTCCAAACAAGATTCACAAACTGGAAATTCATCAAAGTCCAATGGCTCTAAGAGACCATCTTTGATCAGTCTTTGAATTCTGTTTGGATTAATATGACCCAAACGCAAGTGCCAAAGATATGCTTCATTAGTAGAAGGAAACTTTCTCTTTAATGATTTTACATGAGAGTTATTATCTAATTCAGAATTATATAATTCATGCTTATCAGGAGTTAAAATATAAAGACCATCCACAATATTGCCAGAACAGATAAATGTTTTACCCTTCTTTATTACAACATTGTCTTTAAGGATAACACAATATCCACTCTTACCTAAATAAGTTGCAGAAATTAAATTCCTACGAACATTAGGTACATACAGACAGTCTTGCAATATTAAAACTCTAGTATCAAAGCATAAATTAAAAACTCTAATAGCTACAACTGGAATCCTACTCCCATCAGCCAAAGTCAGAAACAACTCTCCTTCTTTAAGTCTTTTGGTCTCCTGGAACCTCTGCAAAGAATTGCAGATATGATTAGTACAACCTGAATCCACACACCAGGAATCCGTGGGATTTTGTACCAAACATATTTTAAGAAGGAATGAAATTTTCATACCCTTATTGGCAGCCTTGAACTTTGGACAATTTCTCTTCCAATATCCTTTCTCACCACAATGGAAACATTTTCCTTTCAGCTTCTTTCCTTTGTCGGCAACCCCTAAGGCAATTTGTTTACCCTCTTGTTTAGTGAAGTCCTTCTTCTTCTTCTTCTTACCCTTGCCTTTCGACTTAGGTTGAGAAGTAAAAGCTTCACCCACATTGGCTTCGACATTAGAAGTACCAAGGATGCCTTCCGCCGCTACCAACTCATTCATTAATTCAGACAAAGAATAAATCTTTTTGTTCATGTTATAATTAAGTCTGAATTCCTTGAATGATTCCTGTAATGACTGGAGTATCATATCCACTTGGGATTCTCCATCAATGTCGGCACCCAAAACTTCTAAAGTATTCAGATTGGAGATCATTGTAAGACAATGCTCTCTCACTGAACTACCTTCAGCCATTTTGGTATTATAAATTTGTCTCATGGTTTCTTGCCTTGCAGAACGGCCTTGCTCACCAAACATCTCTTTCAGACTTTGCATAATGTCCGAAGCTAGTTCTACATCCTGCATTTGATGCTGTAGAACATTTGAGATGGACGCTAGGATGTGGCACTTGGCCATTTCATTAGATTTCTACCAACGATCATATTGTTGTTTTTCCTCGGGAGGAGCATCTAATGAAGGAAAGCTAAGACATGGTTGAGTAAGCACATATTTGTGCTCTTCAGCTGTGAGAACTATGTCCAAGTTTCTTTTCCAGTCAACATAATTGGTTCCAGTCAGTTTGTTTTGATTAAGAATGCTAACAAGTGGGCTAAATGATGCCATGTTCAAATCTGAAATAATAAACATGAATATAATAAATAAACTGGACATTATCAATTTAGCATATAAACATATACTATGGAACCTTAATAAAACCATAATATAATATATGCAACGACAACCCAATCCCATACTCAATGTCCCTCAGCATAGAGTGAACATTAAATACTATGATTGATTGAGAACTATTCTCATTATTAGTGCTATCATGATAACTCTTATCAAACACTTAATAATATGCCGTTATACATTTGGCCTCTAAATGATTATAGCAAGAGCTCAGCATAGAGGATACTATAATATTTAGTCTAGTGTATACCATTGTCTAGAATCATGTGTAGCCACATTTCATCCCCTTAACAGGCTTATCATGTAGTATCATGATACAAAACACCCTCCGCATGGAATGCAAAGCTCGAAGCTAAGACAAGGTGTTTGATCAAACCACTATAAACCAAGAAATTCAATCTTGTAGGACCATGAAATACATATTCTCCGCATGGAATGCAAAGCTCGAAGCTAAGACAAAATATATATTTCATACTACTATGAACCAACAATGAAGGCCGTCAGATCCAACCCTTGTATCTCTCTCCCACTAGATATTTTAAATTAAAGGTTTTTATCTTTAAAACATGCATAATCTAATTATACACAAAATTTAAGTATGAAAACACTTAAAAAAAATTTCAGATTTTCGTGTTGGGAAATATGCATGTTTGCATCGAATACAAAACATACGCAGCGGAAAATAAACGGATCTACTTCATTCGCAATCGATAACATGCACTATGTAAGTTTCAGAATATAAGAACAAGAGAGTGTACCTTGATGCGGTGAAATTCAAAACCGAATGAAGAAGTACTTGGGAACACTTTCAATCTTCACTCCAATTCCACTTGATGCCCAAGATGTGTGGACTCTCAATCAGTTCTATGTTTCTAGAGAGAATATGAAAGAGTGTCTCTCTTCCTTATTTTCATTTCCTTACACATACAAACCATTTCATTCAATATAAAATTCTGTATGTTTCTCTCCACATAACTGATTATCTAATTGGGCTAGCCTTTTGGGCCTTCCCAATTGGGCTTTAGTGTGTGGCTTGGAGTGGGACCAAAAGGGAACAAATAAGACACTAGCTCCAATGGGCCTTGGGCTTTTCTGTCAACTCTTGACAAGTCCAAAGTTACCATTAATTTTATTTAATACCACTATATAAATATAATTGCACTCTAGGCCTCATTAATAAATTATATCCCAAGACTTTATTATACATGTAACCCCTTCATAAAATATTCGTAGTAATACAAAGTCATGAATATAGACTGCCACTTTGTAAATTACTACATCTTAATCCTTGAGTACCCGGTTTAATCCTTTTAAGTTATTCATCGTATATTTATGAAATCCAATTTCATAAATATATACTTTAGTCTTACTAAAGTGGTTAGGCCTAACTCTCTGAATAACTGTACCCATTAAACTTATCTCAAGTGAATATTTTATATCTCCGTTAAGAGACTATGAATTCCATCTTGAGAATATATGTTCCATCAACACTAAATGTGGCTGCCCAACATACTGAGGTTTTGACCGTTACTTTAGATCTCACTCCTGATATATCAAAGCAACCTACATTTCATGATCAGGTCCATTATTCTCTCAGGATTAAGAGTTCATGTGAATACAAGTCGTGAGATTTATTATTCAATTGACAGTCGTTAGGAGAATAATAAATCTCACAGCGGTCCAGTTCAATTCCACATTACGCCCAAGAAGTATGGTCTCTCAATCAGTTTCTAAGAGAGAATAATTAAGTGGCATCACTCTTACATACACACCACTTCTCAATGATGTCTCTTTTTTCTTTTGAAAAAATTCTGTATGTTTCTCCTTTTATAACTAACTGATTATCTAATTGGGTTGGCCTATTGGGCCTTTCCAATTAGGCTTTAGTGTTTGGCTTGGTGTGGGACCAAAAGGGACCGATAAGACACTAGCTCCAATGGGCCTTGGGCTTTTCCATCAACTCTTGACAAGCCCAAAGTTACCATTAATTGTATTTAATATCACTATATAAATATAATTGCACTCTAGGTCTTATTAATAAATTATATCTCAAGAATTTATTATACATGCAACCCCTTCATAAAATATTCGTAGTAATACAAAGTCATAAACGTAGACTGCCACTTTGTTAATCACTACATCATAATCCTTGAGTACACGGTTTAATCCTTTTAATTTATTCATCATATATTTATGAAATCCAATTCCATAAATTTACACTTTACTATATCCTTACTAAAGTGGTTAGGCCTAACACTCTGAATAACCAAACCCATTAAACTTATCTCAAGGGAATATTTTATATCTTTGTTAAGAGATTATGAATTCCATCTTGAGAATATATGTTCCATCAACACTAAATGTGGCTGCCCAACATACTGAAGTTTTGATCGTGACTTTAGATCCTACTCCTGATATATTAAAGTAACCTACATCTCATGCTCAAGTTCATTATTCTTTCAGCATTAAGAGTTCATTCAAATAGCAGTCGTGAGATTTACTATTCATTTGACAGTCGTTAGGAGAATAATAAATCTCACAGAGGTTCAGTTCAATATTTCTTAACTCTTAAAACAAATCAACATGCCAACTAGAAGTCTCTACTTTCATGATCAAGAGAAATCATCTTAGTTGATATGTTATAGTCTTCGCAGATGAAATGTCCAGTTTCATCACCAACTACGAACTATAATTCTGAGTTTACAAAGAACTTGTGATTTATATCTTCTGTGACTTTTCACATAAATCACATACTATGCATCTCATGGACTATATGATAATGTCCAAATATTCGTGTTACTATTATTTTAAATAATAATAAAACAACTTTATTAATCATAACATTAAGTAATACATAATGTCTTATATAGCATCATACGATAGAATTTAAGGGCATATATCCTGACACTATGCACATGGCTATCTCGCACATGTCTATCTTCCATCTCGGCTATGGTTTCACTAAAATATCCTCGGCTATATATATATTTTCGTAGTGCCGTGTCTTAATGGATTTCAAAAATATATATAGCCAAGATGTCCACTGACAACAACAATTAATAGTTAAAGGCCATTTCGATCAAACCAACAGAATATACATCCTTGGTGTGAACCTGATATTATCAAGAAACCATTTTTCTTTTATTCAAAAATCCAATCACATGCTATACAATCATGAGATGAAAACTTGGCTCTAATACCAATTGTTGGAAAATCTAGTTTTGTGTCTTATACAAAACACACAGCGGAAGCAACAAAAATGGATCTATTTCATTCATGATTGATAACATGCACTATGTAAATTTTAGAATTTAAGAATGAGATAGCGTACCTTAGTGTGGTGAAATTCAAAACAAAAGATTGGAAGTACTAAGGAACACTTTTATTCTTCACTTCAATTCCACTTTATGCCCAAGAAGTGTGGTCTCTCAATCAGTTTCTAAGGGAGAATAATTGAGTGGCATCACTCGCACATACACACCACTTCACAATGATGTCTCTTTTTTCTTTTGAAAAAATTTTGTATGTTTCTCCTTTTATAACTAACTGATTATCTAATTGGGCTGTCCTATTGGGCCTTTCCAATTGGGCTTTAGTGTTTGGCTTGGTGTGGGACCAAAAGGGACCGATAAGACACAAGCTCCAATGGGCCTTGGGCTTTTCCATCAACTCTTGACAAGCCCAAAGTTACCATTAATTGTATTTAATATCACTATATAAATATAATTGTACTCAAGGAAATATTTTATATCTCCGTTAAGAGAATATGAATTCCATCTTGAGAACATATGTTCCATCAACACTAAATGTGGCTGCTCAGGATACTAAGGTTTTGACCGTTACTTTAGATCTCACTCCTGATATATCAAAGTAACCTACACTTTATGATCAGGTCCATTATTCTCTCAGGATTAAGAGTTCATGCAAATAAAAGTCATGAGATTTATTATTCTTTTTACAGTCGTTAGGAGAATAATAAATCTCAAAGCAGTCCAGTTCATTATGTCTTAACTCTTAAAACATATTAATATATCAACTAGAAGTCTCCACTTCCATGATCAAGGCAAATCATCTTAGTTGATATGTTATCGTCTTTGTAGATGAAATGCCCAATTTCATCACCGACTACGAACTATAATTCTGAGTTTACAATGAACTTGTGATTTATATCTTCTGTGACTTTTCACATAAATCACATACTATGCATCTCATGGCAAGGCTTTGGTAAAGGGATCTGCGAGATTATTTGCACTTTCTAGTCTGAATTTTGAGTTCAAATATGCCAAAAGTGCCTTGGAAAGTGAATCTAAAATCTGCTACTTGATTAGCACGTTTTTGAAGTGTTGTCCAAGTCTAAAACTGTATTTGGACGAATTTTAGAGTTATTTTCACGATAAAATTCATCCCAAAATGAAAATTAGGATTTTTAAATTAATTATTTTGAATATAATTATCCCAAAAGCCTAATTAACTATAGTCATTAAGTATTATTAGCTTATTTGTTTTAATCCCATACAACAAATCTCACTTTAAGAAAAATACTTTACCAATCACAAAAATTCATTTAATTAATTTTAATCATTAACCAATCAAAATTAATTTCAATAATCACATGTAATCTATTCCACCCAAATGAATACATGTAGACCATGAAAACTTAATCTTGTGATATCTTTCAATCTGATGCTTTGATTTAGGAACCGGGCATATCGTCATGATCATTAGAATCTCAAGATCATTTTCATGATATGCAATGAATGATTTAATGCATGAAATGCAGTTATGATTTTTGGATATTTGAAATGGTCATTTTAGTACGTATGTGCGTCGATTATAGAGATTTGAATTGGGCTAGCCTGAAGGATAATTTTCCCTTGCTACATATCGATACCCTGATTGATAACACCACCAACATGTTCTTCTCCTTTATGGACATGTTCTTGGGTTATAATCAGATCAAGACGACTGAATAGGACAAAGCCAATATATGCCTACAATGTTATCCCATTCGGCTTGAAGAATGCTAAGGTAACCTACCAGCGAGCCAAGGTAAACCCGATCCATGATATAATGCATAAGAAGATTGCAGTCTATATAGAAGATATAATTGCCAAGTCACGCACTCCTAAAGACCATTTGATAGATTTGAGAAGCTATTCAAGAACCTCTTCAAGTATAGGTTGAGGCTTAACCCTAATAAGTGCATCTTCGAAGCCAATATTCATAGTAATACAAAGTCATGAATGTAGACTGCCACTTTGTGAATTACTACACCTTAATCCTTGAGTACCCGGTTTAATCATTTTAAAGTTATTCATCATATATTTATGAAATCTAATTTCATAAATATATACTTTAGTCTTACTAAAGTGGTTAGGCCTAACTCTCTGAATAACTGAACCCCTTAAACTTATCTCAATGGAATATTTTATATCTCTGTTAAGAGACTATGAATTCCATCTTGAGAATATATGTTCCATCAACACTAAATGTGGCTGCTCAACATACTGAGGTTTTGACCAATACTTTAGATGTCACACTTGATATATCAAAGCAACCTACACTTCATGATCAGGTCCGTTATTCTCTCAGGATTTGGAGTTCATGTAAATATAAGTCGTGAGATTTATTATTCATTTGACAGTCGTTAGGAGAATAATAAATCTCATGGCAGTCTATTTCAATATGTTTTAACTCTTAAAACATATCAACATATCAACTAGAAGTCTCCACTTCCATGATCAAAACAAATCATCTTAGTTGATACGTTATAGTCTTCGCAGATGAAATGTCCAATTTCATCACCGACTACGAACTGTAATTCTGAGTTTACGAAGAACTTGTGATCTATATCTTTAGTGCCTAAATCACATAAATCACATACTATGCATCTCATGGACTATATGATAATGTCCAAATATTCATGTTGCCATTATTTTAGATAATAATAAAACAACTTTATTAATCATAATATTAAGTCATACATCATTTAATACATAATGTCATACATAATATCATACATAATGTCATACATAATATCATACATAATGTCATACATAATATCATACATGGCATCTTACAATAGGTCGAGGCTAGCAGCAGGGCTGATGGCTTAGCACTGGAACTACTGCAGGCGAGATCCTACGTTCACTCCACTTTGATCATGGAGTATGGGAGAGGGGGCAATGATCCTAGCGAGCCACAGCAGGCTTTTCGTTGCCTTCAAACTAAGCTGGCCGAGAGAGGAGGCCCTGAGGGCTGTTACTGCATAGGTGGGCACCTTGCAGGCTTTGCTAGAGACTGAGAGACAGAGCTCTACTTCTGATCCCACGTGGAGAGGGAGTTGGTCCATCTTCGGCATTCTCATGACAGACTTGGAGAGGTAGCCAGAGACTTGGGCTTCGACAAAGTCGGATTGCTTTGCACTCATGCTTAGGACAACCCGATCCTCTGCACTGGTTTTGGGAGATTATGCTAGGCCGTATCCAATCGCTTGGGCCATATTTGACCTGCTGGCACTCTTTTCTATTTACTTTGTTTCTACACATGAGCTATGTAGTTAGTATTCGACCATTTATGGAAAGGTCCTTCGTAAATTGCTAGACAATTGCATAAGGCCTTCCACTTTTTGTTTGAGTTCTTAAAGCATAGTCTAGTCTGTTAGACATGCTTAAAAACATATAAATGGTGTAGAGAGATGTTTATGATGATGTTCAAAAGATATATTTATGAGATGAAATTTCATGTTTTGGTATTAGAATGCATGAAAGAAACAAAATGGCACAATATAGGCATGTTAATGAATATGCAAGCAAATGCTTTGAAAATGCAAGATTACACAAATAAGTAATAAATGTAAAATCCATGCATATCAATATCTTATTTTTCCAAGGATACATCCTATTCTAGACAGATCTTTTCCTTTTCCCATTGAGGTACATTTCCCATTGGCACAAGTCAGAACATCTTGAGTAGACAACTAGGTCGTGGCAATGTTGTAGACAGAAAGCGATCTCAAAGGTGTCTTTATATCTTGTCTTGGATGCTGGATCCATCTAATTTCCGATTTTGAGCATATATTCGAGGGGATTCAAATGACTAGTTTTTTTTTTTTTTTTGAAGATGTAATCGAACCAAGATGGCTGCCTACGTACCTCCACGAGGAAGGATCAGGTTATCACGTAGTTCAACTGACTTTTTGAAGATGTGACCGAACCAAGATGGCTACCTTCTGCATTTTCTCATGCTCTCTTTCTTTTGACTCTCCCTTTGCGTAGACCGCCTTTTCGGGTTTTCAATCTACCTTCTTACATATTTTTTGTTTTTTTTTTGTCCTTTTTGTTGTTCTTCTTTTTTCTTTTTCTTTTTTTACATAAAAACATAAAAAATGAGGTGCACTACGAGGCTCCTTCATGCTAAGTACCATATGACGATGTCAGAATTGGTGGGCATATTGAAGTCACGCTCGTCCATGTCGGCTAGAATCAAGGCTCCTCCAGAAAAGGCCTTCCTTACCACATATGGGTCCTTGTAAGTTGGGGCAAACTTTCCTCTATGATCAGGCATGGCCTGATTGCACTTTTCAGGACTAGGTCGCGTTTCTCAAAGACTCTGGATTTAAGTTTCTTGTTGAATGCTCGCTTGATGCAGCGTTGGTACAATTGTCCATAGCACATTGTGGTCACACGCTTTTCACCCATCATGTTCAGTTGTACATATCAGGAACGAGCCCATTTAGCTTCTGATAGCTCTGTCTGAGATAAAATCCTGAGAGACAAGATTTCCACCTCCGTAGGGAGGACGGCCTCCATGCCATACATTAGTGAATACGAGGTTGCACCCGTGGAAGTACGAACAAAAGTGCGATATGCACACAGAGCAAACATCAAGTACTCGTGCCAATCCTTGTATGTGTCTATCATCTTCACTAAGATTTTCTTTATGTTCTTGTTAGCAGCTTCCACTACACCATTCATTTGAGGGCAATAAGGAACTGAATTTCTGTGCTCGATCGTAAGTTGTTGGCAGAGCTGTTGGATCATCATTTTGTATAGGTTCATCCCACTATCTGTAATGAGTTCTCCTGGCATGCCGTAGCGGCAAGTAATGTTGTGTTTCAAGAACTGGGCTACTACTGCTTGAGTGACATTCTTGTATAAAGCGGCTTCCACCCACTTCATGAAATAATCGATGGCCATGAAAATGTACTCGTGACCATTTGAAGAGTTCAGAATCACTAGTCCAATTACATCCATACCCCAAGTTGAGAAGAGCCATGGCACTGCTAAAGAGTGTAAAGGCTGAGGATGAGCATTCTTCCTATCTTGATAGGCTTGGCAATGATATCAAGTCCTCACGTGTTTAATGCAATCATTTTCCATGGTGAGCCAGTAGTAACCAGCTTTCATAATCTTGCGGGTCAACAGGGGTCCACTAGCATGGGCTCCAAGTAAGCCTTCATGCATCTCTTCCATAAGGTGATTAGCCTCAAAGGCATCTACGCATCGGAGCAAGGTAGAATTGTGGTTCCTTTTCTACAAGACTTCTTCACTCAGGAAAAATTGGCAAGCCATGCACCGGATAAACTTCTTGTCACTGTTCATTGCACCGAGCAAGTATTCACTATTCTTGATATAAGCCTTGTTATCATGGTACCATGACTTTCCATCAACTTCAACTTCGACACTCATGCATTCTTCGATGTTCATGCAATAGGCAGGGACACCATAGACTTCAATGCACAATTGTAGCATATCATCTCCTTTTGATAACTTAACCATGCTATCTAGGGTAGCCAGGGCTTCTACAAACTGGTTGTGTGCCCAGGGTAAACAGGCAAATGTGATGTTTCAGAACTTCGAAATCAAACGGATGACGCATTTATGATACAGAGTTATCTTGGCATCTTGGTATTGGAAAATCTGGTTTTGTATCTCATACAAAACACACAGCGGAAGCAACAAACATGGATCTATTTCATTCATGATTGATAACATGCACTATGTAAATTTCAGAATTTAAGAACAAAATAGCGTTCCTTGGTGCGGTGAAATTCAAAACAAAAGATTAGAAGTACTTGGGAATACTTTTAATCTTCATTCCAATTCCACTTTACACCTAAGAAGTGTGGTCTCTCAATCAGTTTCTAAGAGAGAATAATTGAGTGGCTTCACTCACACATACACACACTTTCACAATGATGTCTCTCTTTCTTATATTAAAAATTCTGTATGTTTCTCCCTTTATAACTAACTGATTATCTAATTGGGCTGGCCTATTGGACCTTTCCAATTGGGCTTTAGCGTGTGGCTTGGAGTGGGACCAAAAGGGACCAATAAGACACTAGTTCCAATGGTCCTTGGGCTTTTCTGTCAACTCTTGACAAGCCCAAAGTTACCATTAATTATATCTAATACTACTATATTAATATAATTGGACTTTAGGCCTTATTAATAAATTATATTCCAAGACTTTATTATACATGCAACCCCTTCATAAAATATTCGTAGTGGTGTGTGTATGTGTGAGTGAAGCCACTCAATTATTCTCCCTTAGAAACTGATTGAGAAACCACATTTCTTGGACGTAAAGTGGAATTGGAGTAAAGATTAAAAGTGTTCCCAAGTACTTCTAATGTTTTGTTTTGAATTTCACCGCACCAAGGTACGCTATCTTGTTCTTAAATTCTGCATTTACATAGTGCATATTATCAATCATGAAGGAAATAGATCTATGTTTGTTGCTTCCGTTGTGTGTTTTGTACGAGATACAAAACCAGATTTTCCTACAATTGGCATTAGAGCCAGGTTTTCATCTCATGCTTGTATAACATGTGATTAAGTTTTAGAATCAAAGAATATCATTTTCTTTCTGTTATGGGATTCTTGAATCTGCAGTGATTGTTCTATATAATCACGTTTATAGGATTTTTGATTTCATAATTTGTTTTAAGAAAAGGTGATTGAGTTTGCGTTGATGTGAAGTGAATTTCTTTTAATGTGGAATTTTGTCTTTAAAAGAATTTCTCTTCGCCATAAACTTCTAGATGGTGTTATTTTATAACCGTCAAGATAGAAGTTTTATATTTAATTGTTTGGACCAACGCAGTGTTTCGGGATAGACTTCTATATGCAAATTGTCGATAGAAGGATTCAAGACTAACTTCATGAATTGATGAGCGATATATATTAAGTCATTGAATATATATATTAATTCAATGATGAATGTTATCAATGATATATTGTGGCTTCGATGCATGGACTTTGAATCCGTAAAACAAGTCATGTGTTAACTGCCATGTGAGTGAATTTAAGGCTTGCACCACTTGGATCCTTCATTGCATGGCTTGGATGTTAATGCACCGCTTGGATGTAAATATATATATATATATATATATATATAAAAGGCTTGCATCGTTTGATTATTATAAGCATGTAATATGTGCCTTGGATGTATTGAATGCTTTATATACAATTTACATTGAATCCGTATATTATTTGATATATATATATGGGTTTATATTATATATATATATATATATATATATGGATTCATACAATCCATATATTATATATATATATATATATATTATATATAAATATATTTGAGTTTATATGCAAATTTTTATTATAAAGGATTCATCATATTGTTGCTTGCCTTGGTTTATATATTTATATATATTAACGCTAGGATTAAAGTATTCGTTTAATGAAATTTATTCCTACTGAGATTAGGATTATGTTTTCAAGGTTTCTAGCGTTATTATGGTTCTTGATCTTAAAAACCTTTAATTTAAAACATCTAGTGGGAGAGAGATACAAGGGTTGGATCTCACGGCCTCCATTAATGGTTCATAGTAGTATGGGTAAATACCTCGTCTTGGCGTATATGCCTCGCGATCCCAACGGAGGGTGTTTACTTCATAGTACTACAAGATTGAACTTACCCATTTAAAATAGTGTGAACAAGCACCTCGTCTTAGCATATATGCCTCGCAATCCCAAAGGAGGGTGTTTTGTTTCATGGTACTACAAGTTTAAACACTATAAAGGGAGATGAAATGTGGCTACACATGATTCTAGATAATGGTGTACACTAGACTAAGTGTAATGTTAACCTCCCAAAGGAGCTATGTCATTATTACTTAGAGGCTAAAGGTAATACGGCATATTATTAGAGTTTGATAAGATTTATCATGATAGCACTAATAATGAGAATAGTTCTCAACCAATTGATGTGTTTATAATAAACTTGCTACCAAGGAATTATGACATGGATTGGGTTGTCATTGCATATATTATTTTATGGTTTTATTAAGGTTCCATATTATATGCTTATATGTTAAATTGATAATGTCCAGTTTACTTATTATATTCATGTTTATTATTTTCAGATTTATATCATGGCATCATTTAGCCCACTTGTTGCTATTCTTAATCAAAACAAACTGACTAGATCCATCTATGTTGACTGGAAAAGAAATTTGGACATTGTTCTTACTGCTGAAGAGCACAAATATGTGCTTACTCAACCATGTCCTAGATTTCCATCATTAGATGCTCCTCTTAAGGAAAAACAGCGATATGATCATTGGCAGAAATCTAATTAGATGGCCAAGTGCTATATCCTAGCATCTATTTCAAATGTTCTACAGCATCAAATGCAGGATGTAGAACTAGCTTCGGACATTATGCTAAGTCTAAAGGAGATGTTTGGTGAGCAAGGCCGTTTTGCAAGGTAAGAAGAAGTTTCACACAAATTACTTATGTTTCTAGTAGAAAGATCTAACATAAAACTGTCAAACACCCAATGTTGTCAATTACAATAATCCATTTCAACTTAAGAGACTTTGTCCTGTGCTAATCTATAAGTCTAGTAAATCATCAGAACTGGCAATAACATCAATCCACATATAAGAATTTTGAAGAATCTATCATAAAAGACCAAATATCGGCATCCATTGCAAACAATCATTATGCCATCTAGGCTAAAGCGTTCTCGCAAAATTGTCTGTGGGTTCAATCAATTTCATTCCAAGATATAAATAAATCGTCAACAATTAACAAATAGCTCACAATCAGCTCATGAATTTTCAAAGTGGCAGTCTATATTCATGACTTTGTATTATTACGAATTAATTCTTAAGTGCCCGGTTTAATCCTTTAAGTTATTCATTATATATTTATGAAATCCAATTTCATAAATATATACTTTAGTATATCCTTACTAAAGTGCTTAGGCCTAACACTTTGAATAACCAAACCCATTAAACTTATCTCAAGGGAATATTTTATATCTCCGTTAAGAGATTATGAATTCCATCTTGAGAATATATGTTCCATCAACACTAAATGTGGCTGCCCAATATACTGAGGTTTTGATCGTGACTTTAGATCTCACTCTTGATATATTAAAGCAACCTACACTTCATGATCAGGTCCATTATTCTCTCATGATTAAGAGTTCATGCGAATAGAAGTCATGAGATTTATTATTCATTTAACAGTCGTTAGGAGAATAATAAATCTCACAGCGGTCCAGTTCAGTATGTTTTAACTCTTAAAACATATCAACATATCAACTAGAAGTTTCCACTTCCATGATCAAGACAAATCATTTTAGTTGATACTGTAATGACCCCGCCCCAAATGTGTAGATATTGTCCGCTTTGGGGCCCATACCCCTCACGGTTTTGTTCCCCCCCCCCCAAAGCACACAGCAGTGGGAGAAAAGGCCTCTACACATTAAAGGAAGGTCATTCCTTATAAACATATTTCCATGTGCTTCCCTAGGCGATGTGGGATTCCATGAAATGCAAGACCCCCCTTTTGGGTCACTACAATCCACCCCCCTTACGGGCACACGCGTCCTCGCGTGTGGGGCGTGTACATCTCATCCTTTATAGGATAAACTCTTGTAGATGTCCTAGGGTGGTGATCTGTTGGTATACGTGTTCTTATATACATATATATAGGTATATTAGATGTTAGTTTAGGGAATGCTTTACAATTATTTAATCTAGAATAGGTTTGGGGGTATATTAGAAAGATATGTTAATTTTTACTTTGCCAAATCTTCATAGTGGCTGAGGAATTGTTTTATCAAGAGGACTTTGTGGTTATTCAAAACCTGCCCTTATTGAGTTATTTAATTATTATTTAGGTTCTAGTTGACGTCATTTCGAGCGATTGAAGTGAAGCTTGGTTTAGCAACTAGAGGTAAGTAGACTTCAGCACATGACGTCTCTCAGGACGTATATATATAAATATATAAATATATATATATATATATATTTGTGGTAAAAATATATATATATATATATATATAATTGCAAAAGTGAAGTTCTAAAAACTTATACCATTGTTAGTGCTTTGCACATACTCGAATTTTATTAATTATTGTATATTATTATGAAACTGTATATGTCAAGAATGTTTCAAACGGTCAACTAGACAGTCTGCAACCTTTGCTAACACAGGGTTAAGTGTTGGTCTTCGGCCGATGTAGTGTTAGTGTGGTGTGGTGCAGTGTTACTGTGGCTCTTTGGAGCTAGTGTTGCCTCTTTGAGGTTAGTGTTATTGCTTCCCATGGGAATCACCCATCGAGTGTTTAGCAGCTTTTGTCTGTGTTTGACTAATATTATCCATATCGAACTACTGTTTTATTGCTACTGATCTTTGTAAGTGGAAAATTGTTTATTTATTTTTATAATAAATTGTTCATACCTATTTGGTGCATATTGGCATATTAAAGTGGTTATTATTTTATTTAATGATTACAGCGTTCTAGTGAAATGTTTTATTTTTAACAGTTCTATAGAATATATTATATTACTGATAAAACTATTGGTAAATGTTTCGTGTAGACTATATTTTGTCAATGATACTAATATTTTGTTTTGAAAGACAACCTCATGTTATGTAGTCTCTTATTGAGCCTCTAGCTCACCCTCTTTTTCCACCCTTTCAGATTTGAGCAATGGAATGTCTTTTGATGGTAGATCAATGGAGCCTTAGATTGACGACTTCTTTTGGAGCTTTGTTAGTTGGTGAATTATTTTAGTATATTTTTCTTTGGGACAATGAGTTTGACAATTGTGGAACTATTTTGAGATTGTATTTGGAGACTTTATTGTGAAGGATTTCGTGTTTTTATGGATTTCATAGGAGAGTCGATGTTGGATAGAAGTTTATTTGTGGATAATTAATTACGCTTTGTTCCATTATATTATTGTTGATTATTTCTAAAATAGGTTATGCATCTAAATCCTTGATTTGGGTTTGGGGTGTTACAGATACGTTATAGTTTTCGCAGATGAAATGCCCAATTTCATCACCGACTACGAACTATAATTCTGAATTTATGAAAAACTTGTGATCTATATCTTCTGTTCCTAAATCACATACTATGCATCTCATGGACTATATGATAATGTCCAAATATTCATGTTGCCATTATTTTAGATAATAATAAAACAATTTTATTAATCATAACATTAAGTCATATATAATGTCATACATATCCTAACACTTGGGCCTGCCATTTTCCTTCGATTTAGGAGATGATCAATAGGGAATCTCCAAAGACGCTCAAGTCATAAGCTCCAAACTCGAGGGCCACTTGCAGGCCAACTATGCACGCTTCGTACTCTGTGTTGTTGTTAGTTCTATCAAAATTTAGCTTGACTAAAATAGAGATTTGCTGGCCCTTGGGGGAAACTAAGACTGCTCCTACTCCATTTCCCGTAGAATTGGCGGCTCCAACAAAATAAAGCTTCCAATGCCATGGTTCCACACTATCTGGTTTTGGCTCTAACGCCATAACATCCTCATCAAGGAAGAGAGATTTTGAAAGTTATGGATTATTCAGTGGCTGATCTGCTACGTAATCTGCTATGGCCTGGCCCTTGATGGCCCTTCTTGTCATAAACACAATGTTGAACTTAGAGAGCAACATTTGCCAACAAGAGATCTTCCTTGTAAGAGGTGGCTCTTCGAAGATGTACTTAATGGAATCCATGTGGGAAATGAACCGCATTGTGAAGTAGAGCATATATTGCCGCAGCTTGCGTGATGCCCATGCTAGGGCACCACACGACTTTTCAATGGCGATGTAGTTAATCTCACAATTGGTGAACTTCTTGCTTAAATAGTAAATTGCCCTTTCTTTCTAGTCGGGTTCAACTGATTGGCCTAACATGCAGCCCATGGAGGTTTCTTGTACCGCTAGGTAAAGGATCAATGGATATCCCAGCGTCGGGGGAACAAGAATAGGAGGGTTCAACAAATACTGCTTGATCTTGTCAAAGGCCGCTTGGCACTTATCTATCCATTCTATCTTTATGTCCTTCTTCAAGAGATTGAACAACGGATCATAAGTGGTGGTCAACTGCGCTATGAAGCGAGCTATGTAATTGACTTTGCCTAAGAAGCTGCAAATCTGTTTCTCGGTTTATGGTGTTGGCATATCCCAAATGGCTTGGACTTTTGCTGGGTCCACTTTGATTCCCCTTTGGCTAACTATAAAGCCGAGCAATTTCCCTAAACTAGCTTTTAAGACACACTTGTTAGGGTTTAGCCTCAATCTGTACTTGATAAGGTGCTTGAACAATTTTCTTAAATCTACCAAATGATCCCTAGCTGTGTGGGATTTAACAATCATGTCATCTACATAGATTTCAATCTCTTTTTGCATCATATCATGGAACAAGGTTACCATGGCTCACTAATAAGTAGCATCGGTGTTCTTTAAGCCAGATGGCATGACATCATATACATAAGTTCCCTAATGTGTGGTGAAGGCTGTCTTGGCTTTGTCCTCCTCAGCCATCTTGATCTGGTTGTAACCTGAGAATCCATCTATGAAGTAGAAGAACCTATTGGTAGCGGTATTATTGTCCAGGGTATCGATGTGTGGTAATGGAAAATTAATCTTGGGATTAGCCCAGTTCAAATCTTTGTAATCAACGTATATTGTCTCATTCATGTCATCAATATCTTCGTTATAGCAACAGGACGATGTACCTGCTTGGAAATTAGAATAGATCCTATAGAACAGAATATATACAAGGAAGCATAAGACAATTTCCATACACATATTCATATGAAAGCGGATAAAGATATAAATGCAAAGATTTCCTGAATAATACGCTAGATAATTTCATTAGTGGATTATAGACAAGGGATAACAAAGTTCATGCTTAATAATGATAAAAAGGGAAACATTTTTTGGAAAATAACCTGGAAAAAGAAAACAAGGAATGCATGAAATAGGAAATAAACATGCAAAATAAACTAGATATGCTTATTCCAACTATTTCGGGCAATTGGAGGACCCAACCTTATGATAATGGAATTCTCCTTACTCAGCTGGTGCAACCATAAAGCAGGGCTCATCGGTCCAATGGCCTACTTGATGGAAAATTACATGTTTGTATCGCATACAAAACATACGCAGCAGAAAATTTAACGGATCTACTTCATTCGCAATTGATAACATGTGCTATGTAAATTTCAGAATATATGAACAAGAGAGTATACCTTGGTATGGTGAATATCAAAACCGAATGAAGAAAAGCACTTGGAAACACTTTTAATCTTCACTCTAATTCCACTTGATGCCCAAGATGTGTGGTCTCTCAATTAGTTCTATATGTTGTTCTAGAGAGAATATGAAGAAGTTTCTTTCTTTCACATACATATGAACATACAAACCATTTCATTCTAATATAAAATTTTGTATATTTCTCTCCACACAACTGATTATCTAATTGGGCTAGCGTTTTGGGCCTTCCCAATTGGGCTTTAGTGTGTGACTTTGAGTAGGACCAAAAGGGAACAAATAAGACACTAGCTCCAATGGGCCTTGGGCTTTTCTATCAACTCTTGACAAGTCCAAAGTTACCATTAATTGTATTTAATACCACTATATAAATATAATTGTACTTTAGGCCTTGTTAATAAATTATATCCCAAGACTTTATTATACATGCAACCCCTTCATAAAATATTCGTAGTAATACAAAGTCATGAATATAGACTGCCACTTTGTAAATTACTACATCTTAATCCTTGAGTACCCGGTTTAATTCTTTTAAGTTATTCATCATATACTTATGAAATCTAATTTCATAAATATATAATTTAGTCTTACTAAAGTGGTTAGGCCTAACTCTCTAAATAACTGCACCCATTAAACTTATCTCAAGGGAATATTTTATATCTCCAGGGAATATTTTATATCTCCGTTAAGAGACTATGAATTCCATCTTGAGAATATATGTTTCATCAACACTAAATGTGGCTGCCCAACATACTGAGGTTTTGACCGTTACTTTAGATCTCACTCCTGATATATCAAAGTAACCTACATTTCATGATCAGGTCCATTATTCTCTCAGGATTAAGAGTTCATGTGAATAGAAGTCATGAGATTTATTATTCAATTGATAGTCGTTAGGAGAATAATAAATCTCATAGCGGTCCAGTTCAATATGTCTTAACTCTTAAAACATATCAACATATCAACTAGAAGTCTCCACTTCCATGATCAAGACAAATCATCTTAGTTAATATGTTATATAGTCTTCATAGATGAAATGCCCAATTTCATCACCGACTACGAACTGTAATTCTGAGTTTACAAAGAACTTGTGATTTATATCTTCTGTGACTTTTCACATAAATCACATACTATGCATCTCATGGACTATATGATAGTGTCCAAATATTCATGTTACCATTATTTTAGATAAGAATAAAGCAACTTTATTAAACACAATATTAAGTCATACATCATTTCTCACATAATGTCATACATAATATCATACATAATATCATACAATAGGATTGAAGAGCACTTAGCCCAACACTACTGTCTCGCCTAGCATGTAGGGCCTAATGGTATAAGTCAATTCAACCCTTAGGGATGCGATGGCATTCACCAAGAATTCTTCTGGACCAAAATGGATGAGACAAGCCAGATCTGATTCCTTCTTGCCTGATTTCTGCGCTACTTCTAATCTAATAATCTAGGCCGAAGCCGGGAAAGTGACCCTAATATTGGGAATAGACATCCCTTGGCCAATGCACTTCCTTTTCTTTCTTCTAGAAGCCTGGAAAAGTTCTTCATCGGAGGGGTCATAACCTAGACCGAAACCTCCTTTGCTATCTGAGAGTTCAATCAAAGAAGCCTTCCCGTGTCCTATGGCACCGAGGCCTTGGCCTAACTAATAGCCAAATTTAAGCTTCTCTTTGGTGGCCATTAAAGTAGCAAAGGGCCATGCCGACTCGAGTTCCAATGCTTTGGAAATCATGGAGACCAGCTCGAAATTGTGAAAAGTTGTCTCAGGAAAGGCATTAGCACCTATGTAGGGGAGAAAAGTATCCTTGAAGAAATTCAAGGGCTTCTCAGCCATAATAATGACCATCAGATCATCGGATAGGAACTTGAGTCTTCAATGAAAAGTAGAAGCAACAACACCCACGGCATGCAGCCAAGGCCTCCCTAGGAGCATATTATAAAGGGAATCCAGCTTGATGACTTGGAAATTGACCATGAAAGACATGGGGCCAACTCCAATGGCTAAATTGATCTCACCTTGCACCTCCCATAGAGTGCCATCAAAGGCTTTAATGATCATAGTGGTAGGGTGGATAAGAGAGGTATCCATATTCAAATGCTCTAAACTAGACATCGTGCAAACATTTAGGGTTGGTCCTTTGTCAATCAATACTCTAGCGACGATCATATCCTTACACTTTACTATAATGTGCTCTCTACCTTCAGGTGGTAGTTCATCATCCGTAAAGGAAAGTTGGTTGGTGGCTAACATTGTTGAGACCATGCCTTCAAAGGCAGACTCTATAGCACTTGTAGGAACACAGGTTTCTTTCAAGACTTTCTAGAAAGCCTTGCGGTGAACATCAAAGGATATCAACAGCGCCAAGATGGAAATTTGAGCTGTCGACTTGTTTAGTTGCTGAATCACACTTTACTCTAAGTTTTAGATAACTTTCAAGAACTCCTCAACTTCTTCTGTTGTGTCCTTGTCCCTGACGGGTTTTCGGTTGTACCCTTGCCAATCTCTTTCCTTCTCTTTTCCAACACCTCGGGAGTATAGCAACGGTCACTCTTAGTAAGCCCAGATAGACCTAAAGAAATATTGGAATAGACCTCCTCTTTTCTAGTTCAAGTGGAGATCAAGGACACATCGTATTTCTAAGGGACATGATGACTATCTTCATAAGGGAACGACTTTAGCATGTGAATGATAACACCCACTTGAGTCTGCAAATTAGGTGCTATAGAGAACGCCTTTGGATTAATGACCACTAGACTTGGCAGAATGGCTTCAAGGGCCTTTGAGCCAGATAGCCCAGAGATTCTTGACGCGAACTTTAGCAAAATAATAGGGTCAAACCCTTGGATAGCGAGAACAATGGAAGTCCCCTCCTGTACTAACGATGAAGCTAGTCTTGCAATACAGGCAATGCAAGAACTAGACAAGTGAATCCTTCAATGGCTAGCAAGGCTTGCCCTTTCCCTAAATCTGATGACCCCGGATCCGCAGGCATTTCTATGATCTCCTCAATGACTACTGAAGAGGAAGGCGCTATAGCAAATTGGCCAAGGTATTTTAGTAAATATTCATCCCAATCCTTCCTTCACCCAACTGATATAGCGTTGCAGCTGGCTTTCAACTGGACAATTGGAGGACATAAGCTGGCAGCCATACAATCACCTTTTTCCATAATTTCCCTTTCAATCTAGATGATACCGCACTCGGCCAGACTCTGCACTTGTGCTCAGAGCACTTTACAGTCAAACAGGGTGTGGCTGTCTTCACTGTCATAGAATGAGCAAATTCCCTAATCAAATCCTGGGGTCCCTATGCCTTTAAAATCAAGGTGGCTCTCTTGGAACAAGGCTTGAAGCATAGCCTTCCATAGGAATGACGGTGAGGAGAGATTTAGAGCCCTCTCTTCCACTGTGATGATGGCATTCACATTCCCTTCCTGATGAGGAGGCAAAGGGTTGGTGATGACATTCGGAGCGTCTCTATTATCGAACTGTATCAGCTTGTTGTCAATGAGGTCCTAGACACAGTCTCTCAACTGAAAACAGTCTTCTAGAGTATGCCCCTTGGCCCCAAAATGATGTTCGAATTTCTTGGATAGATTAAATCCTGGTAGAAGAGGACCTTTTCTGTGCCTCTGAAACAGTGGGGTCACTAACTTCCTTTCCAGTAAGCGTAGAGATCTGCCACGAGCATAGGTAACGAACTGTACTTCCAGTTTTCCTTCTTGGGGGGATGTGGTAGGTCTGGCCTCCCTCTCTAATTAAGGGCTCAGTTAGGTGCTTGAGCAGACTAATTCTGTTGCTGAAAAGGTCTGGCAGCTGGGGTAGCATAGGTAGGAGCAACACCCGTAGTCCTTTCTGACGCATTATCAACAATATAAACATCGGCTTCTTTAGTCTTGTGGCCAGTCATTCTCTTGACTTGTTGTTCAACCATAGAACTTAAAGACTCGGCATCCATGATCTTTTTGCTCCTATTACCCTCATCAATGCGCTCCCTAACAGGGATGAGGCTAGCAAAATGAATGACTTGGGTGCTGATCATCTTCTCATAGTAAGAAGGCTTGAGGTTGTCAATAAACCACTTGATCATCTCATTTTCCATCATGAGGGGTTGCACTCGTGCGGCCAGCTCACGCCACCTCTGGGCATACTCTCGGAAAGATTCCCCTTTCTTCTTTTCTGTCCTCTAAAGAATAGTGCGATCAGGAGCTATCTCGGTGTTGAACCTGTAGTCTTCTAGAAAAGAGTTGGCCATTTCCCTCCAGCTAGAGGTCTTTTCCAATCTCGTATAACATGTAGCCACAGGGCCAATCAGACTATCAGGGAAAATCTGGCAAAGCAGAGGGTGATTATCCTCATAGGGAGCCATTTTCCTACAGAACATTCGCAAGTACGCGCAAGAGTCTTTCGTACCATCATACTTGATAAACTCTGGTGCCTTGAACTTGGAGGCATAATGACCTAAGGGAAGTTGGTCAAACTGTCTAGATTAACGCTTCCATGGACACTGGAGCCCTCAATAATACGAAGATTTTCAGCCAGGGTTTCCACTTGGCTCTTGACTTGGCTGTACTCAGATTCGAGAGTCTTATCCCTTGAAGGATCCATCTCTTGGTCACTGCCCTAGGGCGGTACATTATGGCCCTGCTCCTATATTGGCGGAGGCTAATTTTCATTCTCAATTTGGGGACCTTCTTGGCTATGACAGGAAGAATTTTGTCCTCCTTCTACAACTAGCTGTTGTACCATGCACATCAATTCTGACGTTTGCTCGTTCATCTGAGCGAGTTTAGCAGGATCCACTTCGGGAGTTGAAGGCCCACCGGTAGACATCTCTTTTGCACAGGACCTAGTGATGATGGGATCACGATGTGGTGGTAGCTTGGACTGTTTCTTTTTAGCAATCTTTTGATCCTTGTGTAGAATAAGAGGTGAAAGAAATGGGGTGCATTTGACAAGGTGGAAACACAACACCAAAATCAAGTTAGTCTATGTCCTTGTTATTTAACATGCGTCTACCATTTTCAAAAAAAAGTTGGCTTTGCACCCTTGTTCGGCTATTTGTCCTAGTGAGTTTCTACTATGATGCAAGATTAATGCACAAGATTGGCAAGTAACCAAAACTTTCATGATATGCTTAACAATGTGAGAAGGACCCTTCCTATGATTACATGCTTGTACAAAATTTGCTTTTACAATGCTGGGTTCATCGGCTCCAATAATAGGCCTTTTACAATACAAGAAATGCGACTGTGAGAAAAAGCTCAACTTTTGATAATGTTGACTTCTCGAGGAAGCTCTTGGACACTTGGATCTCTTGGTAACTTGGACAGCATGGATCTCTTGGACCTTTGGATCTTTTAAGGGAGCCCTTGGATTCTTAACCTCTAAGACCTTTTGGAAATTTTGACATCTTTGCAATTCGGATCTCTTGGCAATTTAGGTAGCATGAATCTCTTGGGCCTTTAGATATCTTTAAGGACCTTTGTCTCCTAGCAATCTTTTTTAAATCTTCCTTGGGAGAAATCTTTAGACTCATGATATCTTTTGAAATTCTTGACAGCTTTTCGGCAGCATTTCCTCTTGAACGGAGTTTCAGTTACTTGCCACTGATTTTATCTTCGCACAATTAGTGTATTCATGAGTGCCATTGTAGGGTTGTAAACCCTTAGGGATAGGGTATAATCTAGCATGTACAAGCAACGGGGCTGCTTTTCCTAGGGGTTTAATCATGGATGCTGTGCAAACAGGATAGAAAGAACCTAGAGTAGAGAATAATTTCTTTGGTACAAGAAAAATGGGCACACCTGTTACAAGACACTTTCCCCTGACCTCTAGCCCTATAAGCGTATCCTGTCCTAGGCTTGGATGTTCACTCTTTAGGCTTCACCTAGTCTTGATGGACTCTGTGCTTGATCTAGTCCTCGCCGGTTTGACATAACCAGGCCAACTATATGCAAAGGCTTAACTTGTAGGTGGTTCCTGTCCTAGGGTACTCAATCATCATGCCCCTACCTTCATGGAAGTTATGGGGTAGGAAGGATTGAGGGGGCCTTTTCATCAACTCCAATCCACCTATGGACCCAGAAGTGCCTACAATAGTAGCCCTAAATCTAACTATGGGTAACAGTGCTGCTGTTTTTGTCCAGGCATCTATAGATGGGGTGATGAAATCCCCAAAGTGATGAGACTATGCCAGCAGTGCGGAGCTCGAGTTCAGCTCAATGTCATGCAATCCTTAATGAAGAGGAAAGACTTTTTCAAAGCGAAGAAGATATATATATATATATATATATATGGAAAACGGATAAGGGTGTAGCGGAAATTAAATTTTGCTACCTTATGTTTGCATATGAAGAAAGTTGTAAAGCATGTGAGGAAAGCGGTAAAGCATGTGAGGAAAAGCCGTAAAGCCCCATGTGAAAATACCTTAAAGCCTCCCTTTTGGAAAGGATTTTTTGAAAAAGATTTTTTACTTTTTGAAAATAGTCTACTAGGATGTAGTAGAAGCCTTTTTCCAAAAGGAAAGCCCCAGAGGCTAATGCCAATTTTTGTGTTTTTAAAAGCCAATGTCCAAAGATTATGGTTTTAACGAAAGCTCTAATGGCTAAACTCTCATCGATCCCCAGTGGAGTTGCAAGTTTGTCAACACCTGGCCTCGATCGAGGCAGAAAACTACCGTCGTGGGTCTTCGTTCAACCACCCACTGTGGCGATAGCTTCTCTCAATGTATGGAGTTGTTGTGTTCACGTGGAGCCTCGGGTGCTCTCTCTCTCTCTCTCGCTCTCTCTCTCAGTGAAGGAAGGTAGGTCTACCTTTGGCTTTGTGGCAGGAATCAGGGCCAAATTTTTAAGGGATTGCCAAAGGTGTATGGAGTCGCCACCAATCATTAGGTTTTTCTAAGGTGTGATTGGTCACCTGTTTTCAATTGATTTTATTACCAATCCTAGGTTAAGAAAAAAGGCATTTTTCCTAATCTAATGTGAATGGCATAAAATCTTGATTCTTAGGTCCGGAAGTTTGGTTACATGTGGGAAAGGTGTTAGGTACCTCTTAATGCCTATCCAAGGGCAATCCTTTATTTTGATAAAACCTTAATTTTTAGAGATTGGCAGTAAAAACTGCTAGGTTCTAAAGATTAGGAACTAATGTATTTAGAACTTCAATTTGTATGTTGGCAAACCATGATCAAAACAATGTTTAGTCGTGTGTTAGACTTGCTCAAAGTATGGGTCTTAATGTAAAGTTGGAATCGAGTTTTTATGCAGAATTACCTTTAACTTTCTGTATGACTCGATCGATCGAAAATAAGACTCGATCGATCGAAAATCGTGCAGAACGTTTTTCTGCAGAAAATTCCAACTCAGCCCAAGCCTGTTTTAATGTATAGGGTTTTATGTTTGCCCTAAGTATAAAAGGGAAAACCCTAGCCATGTTTTTAGAGTTCTGTTTTGCTGTGTTTGTGAATCTCATTGTGAGATCTAGAGGTGTTTACCTTCACATACACTTAGGGTTTACAAACTTGAGATTTATGTCAAGAGTTGTGTAAATCATATAGTTGCAGAATCAATAGAGCACAAAGATATACAAGCAGGTGCGCTTGTGGATTTGCTGAAGAATTCCGGAAAGAAGGAGTCCGTGGATCTCGGAGCTATCATGGGGTCATGGTAGTAAGTTTCTTACACTTGGGTAGCAACAAGATGTTAGTGGTCTAAGTCTTGTCGTGTAAACTTCAATTCTTTCATAGTGGATTCAGTTTACCTTGAGGATAGCTAGGTCAAATCCTCCCCAAGTTTTTACCGGTGTGGTTTCCTGGGTCATCAAATCTTTGTGTTGTTTATTTTCCGCTGCTTTGTTATTTTTGCTTATCTGTGTTAACCTAGTTTTAATTAAATTACCTAAGTTAATCACTTGGCTAATTCATTAGGTTAATCTGTTGGGTTTAAGGGGTCTAAACGAACTGACATGATTTTAGCATTGGCTTTCGAGGCTTTACATACATGGTGGCTTTGAGGTTTGGCTTTTGAATGGGAGTGGTCCCCATCTATGCTTTCCTGGGCGACTGTTGTAACACCCGTCTCACTTAAAATTTAATTTAATTGCTTCTAGAGAGTGGATTTGATAAATTGCTTAATTTATTTTGGAGGAGATAATTATTTTATATTATGATTTCTTCAATAATAATAATAATAATAATAATAATAATAATAATAAGGGGTAACGTAAGTGGTTATTTTGTGGTGTATTCTAATTTAAAATTTCAGCCAATGTAGGGAACAATTTTAACGTGTAAAGCTGAAAGTTAGGGTTTCCTATGTGAAAGGCAAGAGTGGAAAAAAAAAATAAAAATAAATAAATAAAAAGAAGCAGTAATTAGCGTATAAATATTAAGACTAGAGTTAGGGTTTCTCATTTGAAAGGATTGGAGGCTGTGCACTACCTAAGGCAGCCAGCAACTCTATTTTGCACTTGAGGTAAAACATTAATCTTTGCAAGCCATTGTTTTTCACCGGTCACTTTTGTTGTTTAAGGGAACTTTCGTATTCTTGCTGGTCCAGAGTTTTTTTTTTTAGAATTGTAATATTAGTGCATAGGAGTAGAATATCAATTGTATTGTGCCGAATTGGGTTTCTGCTTGACTTTCACATTCACGTTGATTGGAGGTTTTAGTTTTGCAGGGTTTTATATGAAAAGAAACTAAAGCTCTTTCATATTAAGAACGTTGAGAAAATTTGACTGAAGGGAAGTTGAAGTTTCACGTTGTTGGCCGAAAAGGAGAATTGTGATATTAGATGGCTTTGGGTGGTTTTCATCAGGTGGGTTATGTGTTCTTTTATATATATATATATATATATTGGTATATTAGGTGTTAGTTTTAGGGTATACTTTGCATTTATAATCTAGAATAGGTGGGGGTTTATTAGAAGGAGATGTTAAATTTTAATTTTGCCAATCTTCTTAGTGGCTGAGGAATTGTTTTATCAAAGGACTTTGTGATTATTCAAAATCTGCCCTCATTGAGTTATTTAAATTTTTATTTAGGTTCTAGTTGACGTCGTTTCGTGCGATTAAAGTGAAGCTTGGGTTAGCAACTAGAGGTAAGTAGACTACAGCACATGACGTCTCTCAAGACGTATATATATATATACATATATATACATTTGTGGTAAAAATATATTTATATATATATACATAGTTGCAAAAGTGAAGTTCAAAAACTTATACCATTGTTAGTGCTTTATACATACTCAAATTTTATTATTTATTGTATATTATTATGAATCTATATATGTCAAGAATGTTTCAAACGGTCAACTAGACAGTCTGCAACCTTTGCCAACACAGGGTTAAGTGTTGGTCTTCGGCCGAAGTAGTGTTAGTGTGGTGTGGTGCAGTGTTATTGTTGCTCTTTGGAGCTAGTGTTGCCTCTTTGAGGTTAGTGTTATTGTTCCCATGGGAATCACCCGCCGAGTGTTTAGCAGCTTTCGTCTGTGTTTGACTAATATTTTCCATATTGAACCACTGTTTTGTTGCTACTGATCTGTGTAAGTGGAAAATTGTTTATTTTTCATAATAAATTGTTTCCACCTATTGGGTGCATATTGGCATATTAACGTGGTTATTATTTTATTAATGATTACAGCGTTATAGTGAAATGTTTTATTTTAACAGTTTTATAGAATATATTATATTACTGTTTAAACTATCTGTAAATGTATCGTGAAGACTATATTTTGTCAATGATACTAATGTTTTGTTTTGGAAGACATCCCCATGTTATGTAGTCTCTTATTGAGCCACTAGCTCACCCCTTTTTTTTTACCCTTTCAGATTAGAGACATGGAGTGTCTTTTGGTGGTAGATCAGTGGAGCCTTAGATTGATGACTTCGTTTGGAGCTATGTTAGTTGGTGAATTGTTTTTAATAAAATTTCTTCAGGACAATGAGTTTAACATTGTGGAACTATTTTGAGATTGTATTTATAGACTTTATTGTGGAGGATTTTGTGTTTTACGAATTTATAAGGAATTATGATGATGGATAGATGTTTATTTGAGGATAATTATTACGCTCTGTTCCATATTATATTATTGTTGATTATTTCTAAGACAGGTTATGCATCCAAATCCTTGGTATGGGTTTGGGGTGTTACAACTGTGCCCTAGCTCCAAGTGCCTTCACTCCACATGTGTACATGCAAAGACAAAAACGAGAAGCCAGTAGACAAGCAATGGAAGGAAATGATGCAAAGTGCTTATAAAGAGGCATAAAGCAGATAAGCACGATAGACATGGCAAACATAGGTATAAGGATGCAAGCAAACAAGCGAGAAGGCAAACAAGCAAGACAATAAACAAACAAGTAAAATGGCAAACAAGTAAAAAGGTGGTGTCTGCGAGGGGCAAATGTAGGTTTGGATCAAATGTCCATAACTTCATTTGTGTTGAAGCATGGACGACATACTAGCAAGCAAGACTTATGTATGAACATGTAAGCAAGCGTGTAAAAATGCGTATAAAGCTAACGGGTGGCATGAACAAGCATGGCAAGCATATCATCGCACGGAGAGGAAAAGGGGAAAGGTATGCACGAAGCAACCAACATCGTGGCGATGCATCCCAAATGGTTACATCTAGACAAGGCCTCTTGGGCATCGAATGTAACCACACAACCACAAACCTGCTAAGGGCGTCAAGCATGGTAGACCCTAGAACAAGAGAGGCTAACACAAGCGTAAAGCATAAAAGCAAGCAAGCATAAACATGTAAATAGTGTGATACAATCCCTTTGATATGGGCCGAGGTGTATGAACGATGACAAAGACCATAAGGTCTAAATCGGGTCCTAACCATTAGGCCAAAACATAAGAAAGCAAGATAAAGCAACAAAAGGGCACACATAGCCTAGGTCTAGGCACACAAACATGGCATGAAGCGCACAAGCACATAAAGCATGTAAAAAACATAGACCTAAGCACACAAGCATGTGGAAACCTAGATCTAGACATATAGGCATAGAAACGTGTGCATAAACATATAGAAAATTAGCACATAGACATGGTGTAATATGAATCCAAGCATATAGACATGTACGGACGTGGATCTAAGCATAAAGCATGGCATAAGGCACGAAAACACATAGATCTGAGCAACGCATGACAAGCATGTGAACATAAAACCCTAACATCAACATAAAGCAAAAAAGAGGAACGAAATAAACGGAAGCATGGAATAAAAACCCTAAGCATGTAGATCTAAACATATAAACATGTGAAAACCTAGATCTGAATATGGAACATGGAATAAGACATAACAACCAAGAAAATCTAAGTTAGAAGCACAAATAAAGCAAGAAACATGCTAAAGAAAGCAATAAATTATGTTATTAAGGCATAAAAGCAAAATAAATACTTGAAAGAGATTTAGGAGGATAGGGCTATGGATGATAGCTAGAAAAGCCACATCCACACCCCTAAACCCCAAATCCAAAAGGTAGAACCAAGGAAAGGAAGATTGGGAATAAAAATAATACCTCGTGTTTTTGGTAAAGAGAGAAGAATTAAGAAGTTTTGATGTGTTTCCAGGTGTTTTTTTGTGTGTTTTTCGTGTTTGGAAGAGAAAAAACGTGTAGAGAAGCTGGGCAGAGAGCATAAAATCATAAAAATGCCTTCCTCCCTGGTTTGAAGGGTGCTTGGGGCCATTTATGGCCTCAACACGCTTTACGAGGCAAAGCCCTACAATGGTTATCGACGGCCCTTGAAGGGCCGCCAGCCTCGAAAGGCCTCAAAATATGTGGATCTGGGCACCCCTGGAAAGATCTTGATTTTCAGTTTCTAAAAAGGTGTGGAACTCAAAATCCAACAGTCAGATCAAAAGTTATGGCCCTAAGAAGTTAACGGTGCATTAATTGGTGCGTTAACCCGGTTTTCTTGATATCTCAGCCGTTCTAACTCTGATTTTGTCCCATGAACAGCGTTTGGAATGAGAATTTGATAATACTTGCAATGGAATTAGTTTCAACCCATTCTGACAGCCGAATCAAAATTAGGGTATTTGGGCTTACCCAAGATCGACTTTGGGTCAAACTTGGCCAAAGTTTTAAAAAAGCTCTGAGAAGCTTAGGTTTTATGTAAAACTATAAAAAAATGTTGTTTTGTGAGAGTTTGGACCTCGTTTGGCCTATGGTTAAACTTAGGGCTGACTAGAGGCATTTTGGTCATTTTAGCTGAAAAAATGCACTGCGAGTGATCCAGTGCCCGAACAAGTTATGCCACATCGTTCTGGATGCTCTCACAACCCATGGAGAGAAATTGATATTTTTGGATTTTTCGAGGTCTAGCACGAAGATCGAGGGCATACAAAATACGATATCAACACACTTCATGATCAGGTTCATTATTTTCTTAAGATTAATAGTTGATGTAAATGGAAGTCATGAGATTTATTATTCATTTGATAGTCGTTAGTAGAATAATAAATCTCATAGCGGTCCAGTTTAATATGTCTTAACACTTAAAACATATCAACTAGAAGTCTCCACTTCCATTATCAAGACAAATCATCTTAGTTGATATTGTTAGGATTGGTGCCTTTAAATCCTATTGTATGATGCTATGTATGACATTATGTATAACTTGATGTTGTGATAAATAAAGTTATTTTATTTTCATCTAAAATAATGGTAACATGAATATTTAAATATTATCATATAGTCCATGAGATGCATAGTCTGTGATTTCTGTGATTTAGTCATAGAAGATATAAATCACAAGTTCTTTGTAAACTCATAATTTTAGTTCGTAGTCAGTGATGAAATTGGGCATTTCATCTGTGAAGACTATAACATATTAACTAAGATGATTTGTCTTGATCATGGAAGTGGAGACTTCTAGTTGATAAGTTGATATGTTTTAAGAGTTAAAGACATATTGAACTAGACTGCTGTAAGATTTATTATTCTCCTAATGACTGTCAAATGGATAATAAATCTCGTGACTTCTATTTACATCAACTCTTAATCCTAAGAGAATAATGGATCTGATCATAAAGTGTAGGTTGCTTTGATATATCAGGAGTCAGACCTAAAGTCACGATCAGAACCTCAGTATGTTGGGCAACCACATTTTATGTTAATGGAACATATATTTTCAAGATGGAATTCATAATCTCTTAATGGAGATATAAAATATTCCCTTGAGATAAGTTTAATGGGTTTTGTTATTCAGAATGTTAGGCCTAACTACTTTAGTAAGGAGTTAGTAAAGTATATATTTATGAAATTGGATTTCATAAATATATGATGAATAACATAAAGGATTAAACCGATTAAGATGTAGTAATCTTCAAAGTGACAGTCTACTTTTATGACTTTGTATTACTACGAATATTTTATGAAGGGGTTACATGTAAAATAAAATCTTGGGATATAATTTATTAATAAGGCCTAGATTGCAATTATATTTATGTAATGGTATTAAATATAATTAATGGTAACTTTAGACTTGTGAAGAGTTGACAGAAAAGCCTAAGGCCCATTAAAGCTAGTGTCTTATTTGTTTGGTTTTGGTCCCACTCCAAGGCACATACTAAAGCCCAATAGGAATGGCCCAAAAGGCTAGCCCAATTAGATTATTAGTTATAAGGAGAGAGACATATAAAATTTTTTAAGAGAATGAAATAGTTTGCATGTGAGTGTAGGACACTCTCTTATTCTCTCTTAAAAAAACACATATAAACTGATTAAGAGACCACACTTCTTGGGCCAAATTGGCATTGGAGTGAAGATTAAAAGTGTTCCCAAGTACTTCTAATCTTTGGTTTTGAATTTCACCGCACCAAGGTACACTCTCTTATTCTTATATTCTGAAATTTACATAGTATATGTTATCAATTGCAAATGAAATAGTTCCATTAATTTTTCGCTGCGTATGTTTAGTATGCAATGCAAACATGTCTTTTCCAACAGAAATGTTATAGTCTTCGCAGATGAAATGCCCATTTTCATCATCGACTGCGAACTAAAATTTTGTGTTTACAAAAACTTGTGATTTATATCTTCTGTGACTAAATCACATAAATCACATATTATGCATCTCATGTACTACATGATAATATCCAAATATTCATGTTACCATTATTTTAGATAATAATAAAATTGTTGGAAAAATACATGTTTGTATCAAATACAAAACATACGCAGTGGAAAATTAACGGATCAACTTCATTCGCAATTGATAACATGTACTATTTAAGTTTCAGAATTTAAGAACAAGAAAGCGTACCTTGTGTTCGGGGGCCTTTTCGGTTGCCCTGCCACGTGTGATCCTTTGAAGGAGTGACCTTATTAGGCCCGGGTTCTTTTTGGGGAGTTGCCTCCGGAACTCAACATTGGACCACATGGTCCAACGGCTACCGGCGTACTTTTAAGCCTACAAAGCCATTAAAACCAAAGTCTAAGAATCACGATAATGGTCGAATAAATATGTAATATGTATTTGGTATGATAGCTTTGATTAGTAGTTGTAATAACAATTGAAATAAAGTAGTATTTATTTAGAGATAAAGTAATCATGTACTTAATAATGTAAATTTAAAGATATGGGAGCAAAGTCACTTATCTTTGTATGGTTTATAGCTCCAGCTGTGTAGCATCAGTGAGCAAATAAGATTTTAGCAGGATGCTAGCGGTAGAGGCTGGTTAAGTTTGCTCCTCTTATCATGCATTTAAAAGAGTTTAAGCTTTGGTTAATAGTTGAAATAGTTGTAATAGTAGTTGAAATGAAGTAATATGTATTTTAATGTGAAATAATCATGTATTCGATGAAGTAAATTTAAAGATATAGAAGCGAAGTCACTTATCTCTAATGGTTTGCAATCCCAACGGTACAGCTTCTGTGAGTTGATAATATCCTAGCAGAGTGACCCTAGCAGTAGAGGGGTAGTTTGCCATGATAACCTCAAGATTAAGGGGGGAAAATGGGTGCAACTGGAGGGAGAGAGAGTATGCCCAGCTGTGTGTAGGGGCTGGTTAAGCGTGCCCCTCTTATCATGCACTTAAATGAGTTTTCCCCTTGACAATGCTTTTTTAGTTGTTGTGAAGTTTTGAGTAGTGTTGCCTTCCATGAGAAGAGCTTTGTATAAAGTATTTGTGCCTTCTAAGAGAAGGGCTTTATGTAAGAAGTAGTTATGCCTTCTAAGAAAAAGGCTTTTGTAAGAAGTAGCTGTGCCTTCTAAGAGAAGGGCTTTGATATGAGATCTTGGTGCCTTCTAGGAGAAAGGCTTTAACATTAGAAGTTTATGCCTTCCATGAGAAGGGCTTTTAGTATGAATGTTTGACATCTCTTGAGAAATGTGGAGATGGTGAAAGATATAGATGTTTTATGTTTGTAGTATGTATGATGTATGAAAGTATGAGAGAAATGGAGGTTAAAGATAGTAAACATGTGAGATTATAACTGCTGGAGAAGTTGTAATGGTTGCTTTCCAAGAGGAAAGATTTTGTAAGATGAGAGCATGGAGATGTTACTGAGGTTTTGATCGTGACTTATAGATCTCACTCCTGATATATTAAAGCAACTTACACCTCATGATCAGGTCCATTATTCTCTCAGGATTTAGAGTTGATGCAAAAAGAAGTCATGAGATTTATTATTCATCTGACAGTCGTTAGGAGAATAATAAATCTCATAGCGGTCCAGTTCAATATGTCTTAACTCTTAAAACATATCAACATATCAACTAGAAGTCTCCACTTCCATGATCAAGACAAATCATCTTAGTTGATATGTTATAATCTTCGCAGATGAAATGCCCAATTTCATCACCGACTATGAACTAAAATTCTAAGTTTACAAAGAACTTGTGATTTATATCTTCTGTGACTAAATCACATACTTTGCATCTCATGGACTAAGATAATGTCTCATTAGTTCATTTATATATAGTCTCATATAATTAAACAATTTAATTATTTATGGCATGCCAATAAATTGGATTTTAGGGCATAAACCCCAAAAAAATTAACTTTATTAATCACAACATAATGTCATACATAGCATCATACAATAGGATTTAAAGGGCATATATCCTAACAACTCGTGCGCCTTCTCTCTATCTTCGTGCGAGTATATGATATGTGGATATGGAGGTGTGTCGTACCTTGAGTGTGTGACTAAAATATGAGTCAATTTTATGGAAATTGCAAGGGTAAGTAAAGTCACCACCAATCATTGGGTTTTTCTAAAGTGTGATTGGTCACCTGAATCTATTTGATTTTATTACCGATCCTAGGCTAAGAAAATGTTGTTTTTCCTAATCTAATATCGATGGGTTAAAAATATTAATTCTTGAGTTCGGAAGTCTGGTTACCTGTAGAGAAGGTGTTAGGCACCCCACAACGCCTGTCTAAGGATAATCCTTTATTTTGGTAAAACCTTAATTTTTTGAAATTGGCAATTAAATACAAGCAATTGGCATTTTCTTTTGGGGCTTTAAACGTATTGGGCTTTGTGGTTTGGTTTCAAAATGGGCGTGGTCTCGATTGATGCTTTCCAAGTGCGTTTAGAGTTGTTGCCAAATTTCCACAATGAAAATTCTGTAGCATTTCGCCTTATTTTCGTGGCGAAAATCTGGTAGCTCTTCGCCTTAAATGTGTCATAGCACACAAACCACTATTCTTACCAAGCATTCGACATCAGAATACGGCAATGGGGAAGCCCCATTTTCATGGCGAACATCCGGCAGAGTTTCGCGTTAGGGCGCTATGGCGCACCAGTAAGGTTTTATGCTTGTGTATACAGAACGTGGCAACGTGCTCATGCCAGGATGAGCCAGAGCCCCTCAAAGCATTTATACACGTTGATAGAAGGTGCATACACAGGGAAACTAGAGTCACTTGGTGCCATGGATCAGGACGATCACACCGCGGTGACTATGCATATAGTATGACATAAATATTCACCTACAGCAGTCGCCTTGAGCTCATACTCATGCCACAAGGTCAAGAACACTCATGGCCAGAGAGGGTCACTCACGTGACCAAGAGAGTCCATCATATAAAGTGCACAATCACCCACACACACACATGCATATATGTATATATATATATATATACACATACACCATCCACAATGCTATCACACAGAGCAGGAAAGTAAATCAGACATTGCCAACGTTTCAAGGGTATGACCCAGCAAGGTGCAAGGAATGTAAAATAGACATTGCAATACCCAGGGAACGTGGCCTAAGCAAGGAGCAAGAAAGATAAGGGTACAGGGAGAAGGGGAGTCCTAAAGAAGAGACTTAAAGAGAGGGAAAGAAAGAAAACCACTTTGGAGGGATTAGGCACCCTAATCTATTGTTCATTTCCCTTTTTGGGCTTGCGTATTCTTGCTTGTATCTTTGACCCTTTTGCTCGCGCCTAGGAGGCCATGCCCTCACTTCAAGCGTCCTCTCTCCATACGTGTACATGCAACAAACAAGGAAATAAGCCAGTAGACAAGCAAAAAAAGAAACAAAGGAAATAAAGAGAGCATGTAAAGAACATACAAAGGAAGAGAACCAAACGGTGACAAACAAAGCATGCTAAGCATATGAACGGGCAAACAAGCATGTTATCAAACAAAAGAGGATGTCCTAGGGGGACAAATGTAGGTTTGGATCGAGTGTCCATAGTTCCATTGGATTGGAGTATGGACGACACACAAACTCATGCGTGAACATGTAGGCAAGCGTACAGAGATGCAAAGAAGTACAGAAAGCCAAATGGATGGCACAAAGAAAGCATGGCAAGCAACATCGCATGGGGCAAAGGTATGCATCGAGCAAACTGGCACCACAGGGATGCATCTCACAAGTGGTCACACCCAAATAAGCCAGGAGGGGGATGGATGTAACCACAGAAAAAAAAACCCATGGGGGGCACAAAGCAAGGCAAGGCCTAGATCTAGAGAGGCAAACATAGACATGCATATAGGGAAATGATCCAAACCCTTTAATATAGGTCTAGGTGTGTGGATGTAGGCCTAGACCATAAGATCTAGATCTACACCCCACCAATAAGGACCAAAACACAAGAAAGAGAGATATTAAGGGACAATAGGGCTATAGAAGTACATGGCATAGCAACCAACATATACATCTAAGCACAAAAACATGGCACAAAGGATCTAAGCATAGGCATGACACGGGACCCAAAAAAACGTAAATCTAAGTATAAACATGGCAAAGAACACATA
This sequence comes from Lithocarpus polystachyus, assembly GCA_033629205.1. Classification (NCBI taxonomy): domain Eukaryota; kingdom Viridiplantae; phylum Streptophyta; class Magnoliopsida; order Fagales; family Fagaceae; genus Lithocarpus; species Lithocarpus polystachyus. The sequence goes on from CM066166.1 coordinate 44,655,610, forward strand.
GGCATGTAAATCTAAGCATAAACATGGTGAAGAGCCTAAAAGCATGTGGATCTAAGCACAAACATTAAATTTAGACATATCCTAGCCCAAGAAGCCTAGGCCAACACCATCAAAGTGATAAATCATGGCAAAAGCAAGGAAACATGCTAGAGAAACCATAAAGACTTGCTAGGTAGCAATAACATGCTAGGAAAAACAATAAAGCATATTATTGAACAAGGAAAAACTAGAAAAAGCTATGAAGAGAAAAGGGTGTGAATTGTAGCTTTAAAGCTACATCCACACCCCTAAACCTCAAATCCAAGGTATGGAACCAAAGAGAGGAATATTGGGTGCAAGAACTGTAATATCCCGAAAAAAATAAAAAGATTAAAAGGAAGGGTATTTAAGTAAATCTCTTGTGGGGTCAATTTTATAATTTATGATTATAAAGACTTTTTAGAAAATAAGGTTGAAACCCTAGCTATATATATAAGCATATTAAGTCAATATATTTGGAGAGATATTTTGAGAGAGGAGACTACTCAAAGGATTGAAGCAAAGAAAAATTGACTATACTATTGAGGTAAGAGCCTAAAATCTCTTCTTATCAAATTTAAGCTTTATTTTAAAATTAAAGTATATTTTTTTTTGTGATGACTTCGGCGAACTGTAAGACTTTTTAGACATGTCCGTAAGGGTCACTTTCTGCACAATTTTGTTGCTTAAGGAACTGCGCCCGTAGTGATGGAACTGGAGGAAAAAAAAAAAAAAAAAAAGAAGAAGACAAAAGGTCAAGTGTGCATAGGTTTAGGTGAGGTCTGACAAGTTACTAAAAAAAAAAAAGTGTGAAGAAGAATAAGGCTAGCTGTACACGTCCTTGTCTTCCTAGTGAGACATAGGACTAGGTCCTATAGTATAGAGTGGTAGAATATATATATATATATATATATAATTATATTTATATATATATAAAGAAATATATTATGATATTAAGAAATTTTGGTGCGAGATAACAGTAGATAGCTATTGAATATTTTTAGTAGTCTCTTTATCTAGCTGGGTACCATTATAAGTCCTGAAATTATTTGATTATTGAGTAAGAATATTTGAAAATTGTTCTAGGTGATATCTAAAGATTTTAGAGGAATTGTTAAGGAAAAAGTTTTTTTTGGTATGGCTTTTGGAGGTAAGTAACCTTATCCTAATTGGTTTTATTTTGCGTATTTTAATTACTGAAATTGTTTATAGTTATTACAATTTTATTTCTATTGTACTACTGATTTCAAGTAAAGAATTATTACAAATATATCTGATTACTGAATATATGATGTAATTCATGTAATTGCTTTTAGCTATACCGATTCAAAGTAAAGGGTAAAGAATTCTCACAAATACATGTGAGTTTTGAATATAAGGTTTATTTTATTTAATTGTTTTATAGCTATAATGATTTAAAGTAAATAATGTAGAAATATCACAAATAGATTTGAATATTGAAGATATGATTATATAAATGTGTTTGAATAAGATATTTTTGTTAGAAACTATGATTTCATATATATGATTATGAACAATTTGACTATGAATTTATTCTGATACCCAGCCAATGGGGGTTATTAATTGGTACTCTGATACCCAAACCAATGGGGGTTATTCATTGGTACTCTGATATCCAGCCAATGGCGGTTATTCATTGGTATTTTGATACCCAAACCAATGGGGTTGATTCATTGGTACACTGATACCCAGCCAATGGGGGTTATTCATTGGTACTTTGATGCCCAGTCACGGGGATATAGCGTGACCATAGTCATAAGATTGTTAAAAATATGAATTACGTTTGAATATTTGAACTATTTTGAGTCTTTAAAACTACATATGTGATTTTGGAAATGTTTGAGCATTTGAGCTATTTTGAGTCATTAAAACTGCTTATGTATTTTTTGGAACATATTGTAAGTTATAACTTTGATATATGAAAAAAACTGAGTACTTTCTAAACCATCTATGATATATTTGTCAGATTAAAGTATATGGTCTATTTGCAACTTGTTATTTTTAAGACTATGAAAATTCTTTAGTTATTTTTTTGAAAACCCATAATATATTACAACCTTTGAAGACTTTTATTACATTTTATTACTTTACAGATTTATTGCTTGATAGAACTTATTAGGACTTTCGTTACTTATTGAGTTGTCAACTCGCCCCCCTTTTTCCCCCTCTAGTTTCAGATGGTGAAGAATATCAAGTTTTGGGAGTTTTGATGTTGTGTTGTGAGCAGAAAATGAAGCTTTGTGATACTGGGATTGGATGGTCTTCTAATAGTTTTATATTTATTGGCCAATTGGCATTATGTATATGAGGTTTGGAATTTATTCCTATTAAATTATTGGAGAGCTATTCATAAAAAAATTTGTTGAGGTATTTTAGATTTATTTGATTTAATTTTTGAGGATAAATTTTAGTTACTAAGAAGGCCTTGGACACTTGTAGGTGCTTGTTTTATAAGTGTGCGGCAGTTATCACGTGCCTATCTTTATACTTGGGTTCGGGGCGTGACAAGAACACTGCCTTGTGATTGTGGAGAAAAGAGAAGAATCAAAGGTGTTTCAATGTGTTTGGAAGAGAAATTAGAGAGAAGAGAGAGAGAGAGAGAGAATTTGCCTAGAAAACTGCACAAAATCTTTTTTTTTTTTTTAACAAAATAAGGGTTCTGAAAGCATTTATAGTTGAATTCTAACCCTTTAGCATTCGACAGCCATACAATGTGTGCTAGCTATCCCTGTTGACATTAGAGTTCTAGCTTTTTCTAGTTCAGTTTTGGATGTGTATTTAAATGTCTTTCCAGACTCTTTCAACTGATCTTGTGTCCTTGGAAAGCTTTGGATGTCTAGTTTCCAAAACACTAAAGAAATTGGAAATCCGACAGTTGGATCAAAAGTTATGGCCTTAGGAATCGCGCTAATGTGCTTTGCACAGTTTTCCGAATATCTCAACCATTTTAACTTCGATTTCAACCCATGAATAGTAATTGGAAAGAGAATTTGATAATCTTCGCAATGGCACTAGTCCCAACCCATTTTGACAGTCAAATCAAAATTAGGTTTTCTAGTGCCTTCAAGAGTTAACCTCAGGTCAAACTTGGTCAAAGTTGACAAAAATCACCGAGTAGCTTGGGTTTGATGTAGAACAATGAAAAATGTTGTTTTGGGATAATTTTGACTTTCGGTCAACCTAGGGTTGACCAAGGGCATTTTGGTCAATTCAATCTGAAATGGCACTTCGAGTGCTTTGATACCCAAACAGGTTATGTCAGGTCAATCTACATGTTTCCACGGCCCCATGGAGTAAAGATAATATTTTTGGAGTTTTTGGGGTTTGGCATGCAAATCGAGGGCAAACAAAATATGATATCTACAGCTGCCCCTTCTTTATCTGATATCTCAAGTGCAATGAGAGGTGTCAGATAAAGAACATAATTCCACATTTTGTTGCCCCAAAATTATGTGCAGAAACTACGTCATTCATGGATTGAGACTAATTTTACCTGACAAGGCTGACCCGCTACAGCTGGTCCGAAGAAATCTCCTGACTTGGTCCTCGAAACTGGGCAAGAAACTCTGGTTTTTTTTTTTTTTCTTTGGTTAAAAGGTGTCAACGTTGACCTGGTCAAAACTGACCAGCGGCCATGCAATGTACGCCGGGCAGACCTATTGGCCACACAAGGTGCACTGGGCTGCCAGGCCATACAAGGGCCTATAAATGGGTCCCGAGGCTTTGTTTTAACCATTTCAACTCCATTTATCTAATTTCTCACTTCTAAAAATTTCTTTAGAGCAAATCACAGTCTAGCAGGTCCAATTGTCAGCTTCAGTCTGTTATTTTAGCCTTCTTTCTACACTTGAGGTTTGTGTCTATTTTCTCTTTTCCTTTATTTTATTTTGCAAATATGTTAGTAGCAAAGCAACTAGGAAAGTGTGCTAGAATTTATTTTATTTTATTTTTTTTGCATATGTTTTTTTTTTTTTTTGTTTTTGTTTTTATGATTTATGCCTTGATGATGTTGGAAAATATATTTTTTCACATGTTTCAGTAGCATAGGCGGACTTGCATATGTTGGATGCTATGAAAACACGTGAAACACTATGAAAGCTAAAAGAAAGCTAGGTAAATATGAGAGACCATGCATGATAGTGAGGGAAAATTCTAGGAGATTGAAAATGTGAGAACAATGCAATTTTGAGTGAGGGTAGTTTTGGAAAACATAGGATTAAATGATTGCTACTGAATATAAACCCCAGAAGAGATTAAACGACCACCGCCCAATATAAGCCCTAAAAGAGATTAAACTACCGCTGTCGAATATAAATTTCTAAAAGACGGATAGGATTAAACGATCGTCGCTGAATATAAACCCTGAAAGAGATTAAACAACTACCACTGAATATAACCATAAAAGAGATTAAACGACCCCCGCCGAATATAAATCTCAAAAAGATGGACAGGACTAAATGACCGCCGCTGAATATAAACCGTGAAAGAGATTAAATGACCGTCGCCAAATATAAATCTCGAAAAGATGGATAGGATTAAACGACCACCGTTGAATATAAACCTTGAAAGAGATTAAATGGCCTCCATCGAATATAAACCCTGAAAAAGATTAAATGACCGCCGCCGAATATAAATCTCAAAAAGATGGATAGGATTAAACAACCACCACCAAATATAAAACCCTGAGAGAGAGGCATTTTGAAAAGTTGAATACTTTTGAGGCAAAAGAGATAGGATTAAACGACTGCCACCGAATATAAATCCTGAGAAAGAGTCATCTTGAAAACTTTGATATTTTGAGGCAAAAGAGATATGATTAAATGACCGCCACCGAATATAAATCCTAAGAGAGAGGCATTTTGAAAACTTGTATACTTTGAGAAAACATGACATTTTGGTATGAACATGAATAATATATCTTAGGTAGTAAGGTTAGACATACTCACCTGCCTACTTGCATTGCAATATATTTTGGGCTTACTAATCAAATCTGAATTTGCTTTTACAGATCATGTCTCGACGGGTGAGATCTAGTAGGGATCGTGGGAAGGCTCCTGCTATTGTTCCATCTCAAGTTGACTAGTCTAGCGGTGATGACGACACTATCTTGAATAGTGTACAGGTTGAGTGGACCCTTTAAAGGCGTTTTGATAGAGGAGGTGATAACACCACACCCTATGGGGCATCCATATTGCATATCACACTAAAATCCGTTGTTTAGTGGAGACAGCCAGTGCATCATTTCAGTCCCACACTGGTTCAGGAGGCGGCTCTTCATAGTTCCCTTGGACTAAAAACGGGGGAGACCTAGTGGGTGTGAAGCTGGAGGATGAGCTCATGTTTGATCTAGATGCGGATCTGGAGGCCGATGACATGGCCGGACTAGGTCTAGGTGCTCCGAGGCTCCATATTCGTGAGTTGAGATTTCTACCTTGTCTAGTTGGGGTTGAGGCATCCTTTCGCTCAGGCTCGAAAGGGTTAGGTATGTTCCTTTTTCACCTGTTAGTTCTAGATATGTAGATATGCATGCTAACCAGTAGCTTTTCTGATTTCGAGTGCAGGCTACTGACAGGATTCGTGGTCAGGGAGCCTGGTCTCCAATCCTATTTGCCTGTTTGACTCTAGGACTTATGTGTACTACTACACATTTTTAATTGAGGAGGGCTTTGAGGGCTTCCTGGGGATTCTAGCCTATTCCATGAGGCATGCAATAATGGAGACTTTGGTGTAGCGATTCCACGCGGAGACTGGCACCTTTCATATGAGCTGTGGGGAGTGTGTAGTCCTTCCCATTAACTGGATGTCCATCTTTGGCTTTAGATTCGGTGGGTATTTGGTCCCAATCGAGTTTGTGGACTTCGATGCTGTGAGCGAGCTTTTGGGAATTAGCTATCCTCTTACCCTGGTGACGAGTGTTAGAATATGTGCCCTTAAATCCTATTGTATGATGCTATGTATGACATTATGTATGACTTAATGTTATGATTAATAAAGTTGTTTTATTATTATCTAAAATAATGGCAATATGAATATTTGGACATTATCATATAGTCCATGAGATGCATAGTATGTGATTTAGTCACGGAAGATATAGATCACAAGTTCTTTGTAAACTCAGAATTATAGTTCGTAGTTGGTGATGAAATTGGGCATTTCATCTGCGAAGACTATTACATATCAACTAAGATGATTTGTCTTGATCATAGAAGTGGAGACTTCTAGTTGATATGTTTTAAGAGTTAAGACATATTGAACTGGACCGCTATGAGATTTATTATTCTCCTAACGACTGTCAAATGAATAATAAATCTCACGACTTCTATTTGCATGAACTCTTAATCCTGAGAGAATAATAGACCTGATCAAGAGGTGTAGGTTGCTTTGATATATCAAGAGTGAGATCTAAAGTCACGATCAAAACCATAGTATGTTGGGCAGCCACATTTAGTGTTGATGGAACATATATTCTCAAGATGGAATTGAAAATCTCTTAATAGTGATATAAAATATTCCCTTGAGATAAGTTTAATAGGTTTGGTTATTTAAAGTGTTAGGCCTAACCACTTTAGTAGGGAGATACTAAAGTATATATTTATGAAATTGGATTTCATAAATATATGATGAATAACTTAAAGGATTAAACCGGGTACTCAAGGATTAAGATGTAGTAATTTCAAAGTGGCAGTCTATATTCTTGACTTTGTATTATTACAAATATTTTATGAAGGGGTTGCATTTATAATAAAGTCTTGGGATATAATTTATTAATAAGGCCTAGAGTGCAATTATATTTATATGGTGATATTAAATATAATTAATGGTAACTTTGGGCTTGTCAAGAGTTGACAGAAAGCTCAAGGCCCATTAGAGCTAGTGTCTTATTAGTCCCTTTTGGTCCCACTCCAAGCCACATACTAAAGCCCAATTGGAAAGGCCCAATAGGCCAGACCAATTAGATAATCAGTTAGTTATAAAGGAAGAAATATACAGAATTTTTTAATATAACCAAAAGAGATATCATTGTGAAATTGTGTGTATGTGTGAGTGAAACCACTCAATTATTCTCCCTTGGAAACTGATTGAGAGACCACACTTCTTGGGCTTAAAGTGGAATTGGAGTGAAGATTAAAAGTGTTCCCAAGTACTTCTAATCTTTTGTTTTGAATTTCACCGCACCAAGGTATGCTATCTCGTTCTTAAATTCTGAAATTTACATAGTGCATGTTATTAATCATGAATGAAATAGATCCATGTTTGTTGCTTTCGCTGTGTGTTTTGTATGAGATACAAAACCAGATTTTCCAACAATTGGTATCAGAGCCAGGTTTTCATATCATGATTGTATAGCAAGTGATTGGATTTTAGTATAAAAGATAAATGGTTTCTTGATGATATCGAGCTCACACTAAGGATGCATATTCTTTTGGTTTAATTGTAGTAGGCCATGATTATGTTTCTTTGCATCAAGTGCTGTGTCATGCTTTTATATGCATAAACAATTCGTATGCATTAAGGATTGATTTTCTTTTTCTATTGAATCCTATATCATCATTACAAATCGGCACCGTCAGAAATGAATCATGGCATACATATCACATAGGATTCAATAGAAACATTGTATCATCTCGAAGTTTATGGTTATTGTAGTAACCGTCTAGTGCATGAATGATACGGTGCCATGCTACGTTTAATATATGAGATATATATATTGATTCATCCAATCTGTTTTGTCTTGGATGTGATAATTGCCTTGGTTGCATGCACTTTGAATCCTTGTAACCGTTCTGTGCATGTGTTTATTGATTGCACCACTTGGATTGTTGTTGCACTGCTTGGCAACATTAGCACTGCTTGAATAATCCGTATATTATATGTATAAGGTGTGTTAATCGTATATATATATATATATATATATATATTATAATATATAAACCTTTATATAATTATATATATTAACGCTAGGATTAAAGTATTCGTTTAATGAAATTTATTCCTAATTAGATTAGGATTATGTTTTCAAGGTTTCTGTAGTTATTATGGTTCCTGATCTTAAAAATCTTTAATTTAAAATATCTAGTGGGAGAGAGATACAAGGGTTAGATCTCACGGCCTCCATTATCGATTCATAGTAGAGTGGGTAAACACCTCGTCTTGGCGTATATGCCTCGCGATCCCAAAGGAGGGTGTTTACTTCATAGTACTATAAGATTGAACTTACCCGTTTGAAGTAGTGTGGACAAACACCTCGTCTTGGCATATATGCCTCGTGATCCCAAAGGAGGGTGTTTTGTTCCATGGTACTACAAGTTTAAACATTATAAGGGAGATAAAATGTGACTACACATGATTCTAGATAATGGTGTACACTAGACTAAGTGTAATGTTAACGTCCCAAAGGAGCTACGCCATTATTACTTTGAGGCTAAAGGTAATACGGCATATTATTAATGTTTGATAAGAGTTATCATGATAGCATTGATAATGAGAATAGTTCTCAATCAATTAATGTGTTTATAATAAACTTGCTACCATGGAATTATAGACATGGATTGGGTTGTCGTTGCATATATTATTTTATGGTTTTATTAAGGTTCCATAATATATGCTTATATGCTAAATTGATAATGTCTAGTTTACTTATTATATTCATGTTTTTTATTTTCAAATTTAAATCATGGCATCATTTAGCCCACTTGTTACTATTCTTAATCAAAACAAACTGACTGGATCCAACTATGTTGACTGGAAAAGAAATTTGGACATTGTTCTTACTGCTAAATAGCACAAATATGTGCTTACTCAACCATGTCCTAGCTTTCCATCATTAGATGCTCCTCTTGAGGAAAAACTGTGATATGATCGTTGGCAAAATCTAATGAGATGGCCAAGTGCTATATCCTAACATCTATTTCAAATGCTCTACAGCATCAAATGCAGGATGTAGAACTAGCTTCGAACATTATGCTAAGTCTGAAGGAGATGTTTGGTGAGCAAGGCCGTTCTGCAAGGCAAGAAACTATGAGGCAGATTTGTAATACCAAAATGGCTGAAGGTACTTCCGTGAGGGAGCATTGTCTTAGGATGATCTCTAATCTGAATACATTGGAAGTTTTAGGTGCCGATATTGATGGAGAATCCCAAGTGGATATGATACTCCAGTCACTACCGGAATCATTTAAGGAATTCAGACTTAATTATAATATGAAAAAAAAGATTTATTCTTTGTCTGAATTGATGAATGAATTGGTAGCTGAGGAAGGCATCCTTGGTACTTCTAGTGTTGATGCCAATATGGTTGAAGCTTCTACTTTTCAACCTAAGTCGAAAGGCAAGGGTAAAAAGAAGAATAAGAAGAAGAAGAAGATGGACTTCACCAAGAGAGATGGTAAACAAGTTGCCTTAGGAGTTGCCAACAAAGGAAAGAAAACCAAAGGAAAGAAAACCAAAGGAAAATGTTTCCATTATGGTGAAAAAGGACATTGGAGGAGGAATTGTATGGGCTTGCATGCGGTGATTATAAGGCATGCACCGCTTGGTTATTTTTGGTTTGCATGGGCGTGATTGTTATGTATGTATAATATGCAATATATAATTCGTATGGTATATTATTATATGATATATACATTATAATCTGTATGGTATATTATATTTTATATATATTATTTATATATATATGTAATATAATATTTATGGTTTTGGTTTTATATATTTATTATATATTAATGCTAGGATTATGAAATTTATTCCTAATGAGATTAGGATTATGTTTTCAAGGTTTCTAGCATTATTAGGGTTCTTGATAATGATCTTGAAAACCCTTATGTTTGATTTGTAAATCTTCGTTGATAAAATCACCAAGGTGTTTTTTTATTGGAAGAATAATGAAAATGTCAAAAGGCTATGTGATTAATTTTATAGTCCTTAAAAGTTAAGGACATTTATTAATCATTGTCTAACTAAAAGACCTAATGAGATCAAAGATGTTAGTTTAATAGAACTCTTAGTCATAAATTATTTTATGATTAAAAGTCCTTAATTTATTTTAATTAGAGTTTTTTTTAATGAGATTAAAATTCTAATTAAAGATATATATATATATATATATAGTTTATAATCAGATTAGAATACTTTATCTAGTAAATTAAGTATAGAGTTCTATATAACTAATTTTTAATTCATTAGTGTTTAAGGAATCCTAAATAGTTTAGGACTTCCATTTTAGTTAGTGATTCTAATGAGATTAGAGTCTTTATAAAGTGCAAGGTTATTAATTGTGATGGGATCATAATTATTTAAGAAAAACCCAAATAACGAGTGGGAGTGCTGAAATAACCTTTTTGTTAAGTTTATTGTAATGTGAATAGATACCTTATCTAGACTTCGAGTCTTGCATTCCATGCGGAGGGTATTTACTTCACGGATTACAATGTTAAACTTCTTTGTGATAGCGCGAATGCTCGTTACGCTATTGTGACGTGACTTAGTTACATCACATTGAATTTAAACAATTAAACACAATTTATGTGTAGGGTTAATATTGTGATTAGATTACAATGATTTCATGACAATCCACTTGTTTTAAAATTTCTAGTAGGAGAGAGATACAAGGGTTGGATCTCACGGCCTCCATTGTCGGTTCATAGTGGTGTGGGGTAAACATCTCATCTTAGCCTCGAGCCTTGCGTTCCATGCGGAGGATGTTTATTTCATGGTACTACAAGATTGAATTTCCTGGTTTATAGTGGTTTGATCAAACACCTTGTCTTAACTTCGAGCTTTGCATTCCATGTGGAGGGTGTTTTATCATGGTACTACAAAATAAACCTGTTAAAGGGATGAAATGTGGCTACACATGATTCTAGACAATGGTGTACACTATACTAAGTTTAATAGTATCCTCTATGCTGAGTTCTTGCTATTATTACTTAGAGGCCAAAGAAAGAGCGGCAAATTATTTTTGTTTGGTAAGAGTTACCATGATAGCATTAATAATGAGAATAATTCTCATCTAATCATAGTGATTGGTATGACCTCGCTTCCGAGGAATATTGATTGCGGGATTAGGTTGTCGTTGCACCTAGTATAGTATTTTTGTGTTTCATACTATATGGTTATGGATGCAAAGTATAATGTCCCTACAATTATATTCATAGTCTCAAAATAAAGTTGTTATGATTTTGTTCTCTAGCTACTATTTTAATTGAATCACATTAACTAAGAAATAATTTTGGACATGGTGCTTAAAGAACTGAAGTACATAAATATGTTTCGTTTCAGCATTGTCATAATTTCTTATACATGGTGCATTTATGGAAGATAACTTATGATGTGATCATAGTTTCCATTGAAAATGCTAAAATGTTACATTGGCTTCTATCTCAACTGTGCTCTTGCATGAAATGCAAGAGTTAGTACTAGACTTAGACTTTATATTAAGTTTAAATGAGATGTTTGGTATGAATCATATTGAGTGCTAAGAAAGGCTTAAAAGAGTTCCAATTCTATATCATTTTATGAAAATGTTTTTATTTTAAAATGAATTGGAATTCTTGGATGTAGAGATTAAATGTTAATCTCATATGGATATGATCCATAAGTCCTTGTTAGAATCATTTAATCAATTCAATTTGTTTTTGAAAATAAATTCTTTTTATGTTATCTGAATTGATGAGTGAGTTCTACGCAACGGAAGACATCCTAAAAGCTAAAGCTAGGATCAATATGATTTAATTCAAATTCTTAGCCTAAACTGTAAGGCAAGAGTGATAAGGAAATGAATTATAATACCAAATAGTTGGATAGGCAAGTTGTCCTAGTAGTTGCAAAAAGGAAATAGAATTCAAAAGCATGACCAAAAAGAAAGTGTTTTTGTTTTGGTAAAGCTAAGCATTGTCCATGATTGTATTCTAGATGGAAATTTACATGTTTTACCTTTTAAAGAGAAAGTTTCCATCCTTTAGTATTGTATGTTTTGGCACTTAAGCCTAGATCTTATTAATCTAAAAGATATTAAAGATTGGTGAAAGATGGGCTTTTCAAACCATTATTTTATTATATTCCCAGTTTATGAATTCTATTTAGAGGATAATAAGATCTAGGGCTCCTTTATTGTAAAGGAATAAAGTTCCAATGACTTCTTTAAGTCAGCACATACATGAAGGATGAATAAGACTCTTTTAGAAATAGTAAAGCACATGATAAGTATTTTCATTTGCTTATTTCTTTTGGAGATATACTCTAATAATTACTATACATTTTCTAAAGTTTTTTTCAAAAGTTTGTTCCTAGGACATTTGTTAAATCGTGGATTGGGTGAAAACCTAGTATATGATACTTCCACTTTTGGAAATGTCCAGCACTTGTGCTAGAAAGGAAGTCTAAATAAATTGAAATAAAAAGGTAGAAAAATGTATGTTTATGATGGGTATCCAAAAGGAATTGCAAAAGATTGTTTTGGTAGTCATAAAGAAAACAAGATGTTTGTATAGTACAAATACAAAGTTCTTGATCATGACCATGTGAATAATCTTAAAGCAAAACGTATAGTTGTTCTAGAAGAAAAATGTTAAAATTTGTTGAAAGACAACTGTAAAATACATTTAGAAATGAGTTGGTTTTATTAGATACACCACAAGGTATTATTCTAGATATATAGCTAGTACACTGGTACAATATCGTAGTGGGATGATTATTAATTACCAAGTAAGTTCATAATTTTGGGATAAACTTTTGAAGTTATTCCAGAAGGATATGAATTTGATCCTCGGTCCTACGTAAAGGCAATAGATGATATGAATATGGATTACTGGATCAAGGTTATGTGAATAGAATTGGATTCTATTTGAAATCTAAAACTTGTAGAGCCGCCTAATGGCATTAGGCCTATTGTTTTCAAATAGGTCTACAAGTAAATGAGATTGATAGATTTGAAGGTGCAAACCTTCAAAGTCAAGACTAGTGGCTAAAAGATTTATTCAGAAAGAAATGGTTCAATTATGAAAAGATTTTTTCACCAATAGTCAAGTTTGACTCTGTCTAGATTCTCTTATCCATTATATTTCATTTGGATGAAATATGGTAGTGGATATCAAGAAAGAGTAGCAATCTTAAGGAACACATCTATATGATGTAACTAGACTTGTACATCGCACAGAAACAGTAGTGTTTAATATGCAAGTTACTTAAATTCCATTAAGGATTAAAGCAAGCATCTAAATCATAAAATATCATCTTTGATCAAGTAATCAAATTGTTTGATTTTGATCAAGTATTAAAATGTCTTATGTGTGTGAAAGCTATATAGAATAATAAATTTCTTAATGCATGTTGATGACATTCTAATGATTTAAAATGATGTAGAGTTGTTGTCATCAATGGAGTTTTTTGTTGTCTAATCCAGTTTGATATAAAGTACTTAGGAAAGACTAGTCATATCCTAAGAATTTAAACTTTGTTACAATTCAGAAATTAGGATATTGAGTCTATCTCAAACTGCTTAAATAGATTAGATTCTAGCCAAGTATAGCATGTAATACTTCAAGAAAGGATTCTTTCCTTTTAAGTTTTGAAGTTCTTTTATAAAGGACTATGGTCCTAATACATATAAAAGGAAGAGCATATTAAGATGGTCCCTAATACCATATCAATAGGAAGTCTTTATGCTATGCTATATACTAGGCTAAATATCTATTTTGCAGTGGGCATGGTAAGCAAATATCAATTGAATCAAAGATTACTTAATTTAGTGGGAGTAAAGCATATACTCAAATATCTTAGGAGAACGAGGGATTATATGCTTATCCACAAAAGTGAGTTTTTGATTAATACTAGATGTACAAATGCTGACTTGTAGTTTGATTGTGATTCATGAAGTTGGACTTCAAGATATGTGTTCATCCTAGTGGTGAAGATACACATTAAGCATAAGTATTATCTCACTAGAGAGATATGTGTACATGAGTAGTAGTAGAAAAGATAATTTATGTAATAAATCTGACTAAACTTGTTCCCAAACCTTGCCTTAGAGTGACTTTGAATTACTCTAAAGGGAGATAAGTGTCGGATATATGGTAAATTGTCTTTGAGGGCAAGTGGGAGATTGTTGGGGTTTACGCCCTAAAATCCAATTGATTGGCATGTCATAAATAATTAAATTGTTTAATTATATGAGACTATTTATAAATCAACAAATAGGACATTATCTTAGTCCATGAGATGCATAGTATGCGATTTATGTGAAAAGTCATAGAAGATATAAATTGCAAGTTCTTTGTAAACTCAGAATGTAGTTCGTAGTCGGTGATGAAATTGGGCGTTTCATCTGCGAAGACTATAACATATCAACTAAGATGATTTGTCTTGATCATGGAAGTGGAGACTTCTAGTTGATATGTTGATTTTTTTTAAGAGTTAAGACATATTGAACTGGACCGCTGTGAGATTTATTATTCTCTTAACGACTGTCAAATAAATAATAAATCTCACGACTTCTATTTACATCAGCTCTAAATCCTGAGAGAATAATGGACATGATCATGAGATGTAGGTTGCTTTGATATATTACGAGTGAGATCAAAAGTCACGATCAAAACCTCAGTATGTTGGGTAGCCGCAGTTAGTGTTGATGGAACATATATTCTCAAGATGGAATTCATAATCTCTTAACAGAGATATAAAATATTCCCTTGAGATAAGTTTAATGGGATTGATTATTCAGAGTGTTGGGCCCAACCACTTTAGTAAGGAGTTACTAAAGTATATATGATGAATAATGTAAAGGATTAAACCGGGTACTCAAGGATTAAGATGTAGTAATTTTCAAAGTGGCAGCCAACTTTCATAACTTTGTATTACTACGAATATTTTAATGAAGGGGTTGCATGTATAATAAAGTCTTGGGATATAATTTATTAATAAGATCTATAGTGCAATTATATTTATCTAGTGGTATTAAATATAATTAATGATAACTTTGGGCTTGTTAAGAGTTGATAGAAAAGCCTAAGGCCCATTGGAGCTAGTGTCTTATTGGTCCCTTTTGGTCCCACTCCAAGCCACACACTAAAGCCCAATTGGAAAGGCCCAATAGGCCAGCCCAATTATATAATAAGTTAGTTATAAAAGGGAGAAACATACAAAATTTTTTATTAAGAGAAAAAGTAACACCATTGTATTGTGGTGTATATGTGTGAGTGAAGCCACTCAATTATTCTCCCTTAATAACTAATTGAGAGACCATACTTCTTAATCGTAAAGTGGAATTGGAGTGAAGATTAAAAGTGTTCCCAAGTGCTTCTAATCTTTTGTTTTGAATTTCACCGCACCAAGGTATGCTATCTTGTTCTTAAATTCTGAATTTTACATAGTGCATGTTATCAATCATGAATGAAATAGATCCATGTTTGTTGCTTCCGCTGTGTGTTTTTTATGAGATACAAAACCAGATTTTCCAACAATGCATATCTATGGCACTTGCGTTTGGGTCATATTAATTCAAATAGGATTCAAAGACTAATCAAAGATAGACTTTTACAGCCCATAGACTTTGATGGATTTCCAGTTTGCGAGTCTTGTTTGGAAGGTAAATGACCAACCGACCGTTTAATGCAAAAGGTAGAAGAGCCCAAGAGTTGCTTGAATTAGTTCATACAGATGCATGTGGTCCTATGCCAACCTAAGTAAAAGGAGGTTATGAGTACTTCATCACCTTTACGGATGATTACTCAAGATATAGTTATGTGTACCTAATGAGACGGAAGTCCAAAGCCTTTGAAAAATTCAAAGAATTTAGGGCTAAAGCTGAAAATCAATTGGGAAAACACATAAAGGCCATTCGATCTGATCGAGGTGGCGAATACCTTCTTGGGGATTTCAAGGATTACCTAATTCAAAATGGGATTGTCTCCCAATTGGCTGCACCTGGAACTCCCCAACAAAATGGTGTAGCGGAAAGAAGGAACAGGACTCTTTGGAAATAGTTAGGTCTATAATGAGTTATTCAACTTTACCAATTTCCTTTTGGGGATATGCACTAAAAATTGCTATGCATATTTTGAATTTAGTTCCATCAAAATCTGTTCCCAACACACCTAAGGAATTGTGGAGTGGGCGCAAGCTTAGTATGAAATATCTCCACATTTGGGGATGTCTAGCACATGTGTTGAAGGGAAGTCTGATAAGTTGGAAGCTAAAATGGAAATATGCATGTTTTTAGGGTATTCAAAGGAAACCAAGGGTTATTTAGTCTATAATCATAAGGATAACAAAGTGTTTGTTAGCACCCATGCCAAATTTTTGGAAGATGATTATATGAATAATTTTAATCCTAGAAGTAAAGTTGTATTGGCTGAATTAGACGAACCTATAATTGAACAACCAATGGATGAAACTAGGAATAATATGGATGTTTTAGATACTCCACAAGACATTACTCATAAGATGATTAGTACACAGGTGCCTCGTCGTAGTGGGAGAATTGTTCGGCCTCCTATAAGATTTATAGGTTTGGGAGAAACTTGTGAAGCTATCCCAGAAGAGGCTGAATCAGATCCCTACACTTATGAAGAGGCAATGAATGATATAGATGCACATCATTGGGTCTAAGCTATGAAATCTGAATTGGATTTTATGTATTCCAATCTGATATAAAGGCGCCTAACGGTATTAAACTTGTTGGTTGCAAATGACTTTACAAGAGAAAGAAAGGGATAGATGGAAAGGTTGAAACCTTTAAAGCAAGACTAGTGGTGAAAGGGTATACACAAAAAGAAGGTATTGACTATGATGAAACTTTTTCGCCAGTAGCCATGCTTAAATCTATCAGAATTCTCTTATCCATTGCTACTCATTATGATTATGAGATTTGGCAAATGGATGTCAAGACTGCATTTCTTAATGGCAATCTTGAAGAAGAAATCTATATGATGCAACCTGAAGGTTTCATAGCAAAGAACCAAGAGCATATGGTATGCAAGTTGAAAAGGTCCATTTATGGACTTAAGCAAGCATCTAGGTCATGGAACATCAAATTTGATCAAGCAATCAAATCATTTGGTTTTGAACATAATCTTGATGAACCATGTATGTACAAAAGATATGAAGATAAAGTAGTAATGTTTCTAGTGCTTGATGTTGATGATATTCTACTCATTGGAAATGATGTACGGGTAATGTCATCGGTAAAGGTTTGGTTTTCAAGTCAATTTGAAATAAAGGACTTGGATGAAGCTAACTTTATTCTAGGGATCAAGCTTTGGTGAGATCGCAAGAATAAGATGTTAGGTTTATCACAAATTGGGTATATAGATAAGATTCTAGAACGGTTTAGCATGCAAAACTCCAAGAAAGGATTACTTCCTATTAGACATGGAGTTCCTCTATCTGATGACCAAAGGCCTAAGACTTAGAGGAAGAAAATATAATGAGACAAGTTCCTTATGCTTCTGCAGTGGGAAGTCTCATGTGTGCCATGCTATGTACTAGACCCGATATTTGTTATTCAGTTGGCATGATCAGCCGATATCAAACAAATCCATGATTTAAACATTGGCAAGTTGTAAAGCATATTCTGAAGTATCTACGGAGAACAAGAGATTATATGCTTGTTTACCATAGTGAGGTTTTGATTCCCATTGGTTATACGGATTCAAATTTTTAGTCAGATCTTGATTTCAAAAAGTCCACTTCAAGTTGTGTGTTCACTTTGGGAGGTGGAGCCATAAGTTGGAGGAGTGTTAAGAAATCTTGTATTGCAAACTCCACCATGGAAGCTGAATATGTTGCTGCTTGTGAGGTAGCAAAGGAAGCTGTTTGGCTCAAGAAATTCCTTTCTAATCTTGGTGTGCGAGAATGGAGCAAGTTCCCATCACATTGTTTTGCGACAATAGTAGAGTGGTTGCACGATCCAAGGATCCAAGGAATCACAAGAAAGGAAAGCACATTAAGAGAAAGTATCACATTATCCGAGAATTTGTTGCTTGAGGAAATGTATTAGTAGCAAAGATTGATAGTACAAATAATCTAACGGATCCCTTTACCAAAACCTTGCCACAAAGGACTTTTGAGTCACATTTATAGGGAATGGGAGTTAGATTAGTGCACACTAGTCTTTAGAGCAAGTGGGAGATTGTTAGGATATGTGCCCTTAAATCCTATTGTATGATGCTATGTTTGACATTATGTATGACTTAATGTTATGATTAATAAATTGTTTTATTATTATCTAAAATAATGGCAACATGAATATTTGGACATTATCATATAGTCTATGAGATGCATAGTATGTGATTTATGTGATTTAGCCACGGAAGATATAGATCACAAGTTCTTTGTAAACTCAGAATTATAGTTCGTAGTCGATGATGAAATTAGGCATTTCATCTGCGAAGACTATAACATATCAACTAAGATGATTTGTCTTAATCATGGAAGTGGAGACTTCTAGTTGATATGTTAATATGCTTTAAGAGTTAAGACATATTGAACTGGACCACTGTGAGATTTATTATTCTCCTAACGACTGTCAAATGAATAATAAATCTTACGACTTCTTTTTGCATGAACTCTTAATCCTGAGAGAATAATGGACCTGATCATGAGGTGTAGGTTGCTTTGATATATCAGGAGTGAGATCTAAAGTCACGATCAAAACCTCAGTATGTTGGGCAGCCACATTTAGTGTTGATGGAACATATATTCTCAAGATGGAATTCATAATCTCTTAACAGAGATATAAAATATTCACTTGAGATAAATTTAATGGGTTTGGTTATTCAGAGAGTTAGGCCTAACCACTTTAGTAAGGAGATACTAAAGTATATATTTATGAAATTGGATTTCATAAATATATGATGAATAACTTAAAGGATTAAATCGGGTACTCAGGGATTAAGATTTAGTAATTTCAAAGTGGCACTCTTGGGATATAATTTATTGATAAGGCCTAGAGTTCAATTATAGTTATATAGTGGTATTAAATATAATTAATGTTAATTTTGGGCTTGTCAAGAGTTGACAGAAAGCCCAAGGCCTATTGGAGCTAATGTCTTGTTAGTCCTTTTTGGTCCCACTCCAAGCCACATATTAAAACCCAATTGTAGAGGCACAATAGGCTAGCCCAATGAGATAATCAATTAGTTATAAAGGGAGAAACATACAGAATTTTTTAATATAAAAAAAAAAGTCATCATTGTGAAATGATGTGAATGTGTGTGTGAAGCCACTCAATTATTCTCCTTTGGAAACTGATTGAGAGACCACACTTCTTGATCGTAAAGTAGAATTGGAGTGAAGATTAAAAGTGTTCCCAAGTACTTCTAATCTTTTGTTTTGAATTTCACTACACCAAGGTACGCTATCTCGTTCTTAAATTCTGAAATTTACATAGTGGATGTTATCAATCATAAATGAAATAGATCCATGTTTGTTGCTTCCGCTGTGTGTTTTGTATGAGATACAAAACCAAATTTTCTAACAACGAGACAGTACTTTAGGCCTACTAATAAGCCCCAGATCCGCATGGAATGGTTGTGGATGAACATAACTTAGGAGGCAAAGCTGGATGACATTGCCCTCAGGTGGTTCTTCTTCTATTTCATCGGTAGTTGCCTGTTTGGCAACAACCGGTCAATGCTAATGTGCCGACTACTGTTGGCCATAAAAGTGATGTCAAATATAGGAGCCTCAAGGGTTGTTGGAAGATTTTGACATGGTAGGCATATATAAACACATCTCGGCCCTGCATCCACAGTATTCTGGCCTATCTTTGACGATATATGCTAGGGCATATGCTTGGTCCCTCTACACGATCGCCAGAGTTGTTTTGATACAGCCGTCCACCGTTGGCACCATGCTGGATTATGTCACCAAGGGCAAGATACTCAACAACCCCTATGATAGGCAGTTGTCGGCTAGGCATGAGGTCACTCTTGCTATGTTTGAGTTGCGTGAAAGGCGTTGGTTTTGGGCTTTATCGAGCTGGGAGTTCTTCTTAGCTGAAAGAACCTACCATCAGGTTATACCGGTCAGAGTACCCAGTGACCCACCTCGTGAGCTTTTTTGTTCCACGATGATTTTGGACGACCTCGACTATGGGACTAGTTCCTTCGAAGGTTTATATGGAGGATACTGATTATGTCACTTGGTTTCTACAATCTTCAGCTGGACCTATCATTAATAATTGCCCTGTGAGTGGTCATAGAGTGCTTGGTGACATAGCACGCACTCATTAAGCTTCGGAGGCCCACTTGAGGTTACATGTAGATACCCTATAGGCTAGAGTGAGAGAGCTTGTGGGCGCAGCTACCGCTAGAGATGGGTATATGCAGTAGGAGATCGCTAGGTCTCTAGCTAAAGAGAGGGATCGATGGTAAAGAGAAAGTAAGGTCCATTCTGTTGCCACACGGAGAGAGAGAGGCTAGCTCCTGATTGAAATAGGCATGCTTCGTGGGTACATCAACGTTTTGATCGATGAGATAAGGAGGCAAAGGATGCCTGTACCTCCTGTGCCTTATATCCTGGCAAAGATCCTCCTATTCGACAACATGAGTCAGCGTATATGCCTGCTCCTCTAGGAACAGTCAATAGTTAGGGATATGTCCCCTTGGATGATTGGACATGGGGCCTTGTACCAGATCAGGCACCATTTCAAGTTTCAGGATATGTCCCAGGTTCTTTGGCAGATCAAGCCGATCCTTCTACAGGTCCCACTACGGGTGATGATGCTGATGGCAGTAGTGTTAAGTGCTTCACAAGTGATACCATCAGAAATGATGACTCCCCTTAGGCCAACCATGTATTATTGTACCATGTTGATGTAGCCCCTGCACAGGCATGTTTTATTTTTCTTGTATTTTGTAGATATTGCCTCTTGGTAGGCCGGACATGTATATCTTGGATTGCCTCTTGGTAAGCCTGGACTGTACTTTTATGTTGCCTCTTAGTAGGCTTTAGATATGTATGTATTATATTGCCCCATAGTGGACCCTAATGTATGATATCCCTCTCAGTAAGCTCCTAATGTATGTATGGACATTGCCCCTTGGTAGGACTGACATGTATGATTCTGGATATCGCCTGTTGGTAGGCTTGGATGTATGTATGAACATTGCCTCTTGGTAGGCCTTATATGTATGATTCTTGATATCACCTCTTAGTAGGCCTTATATGTATATTTACTAATAGCAATTTAGCATTTATAGGCCAGTTGTACCACGATTGTTACTCATGTATCGTTTCATTTGCATTGTACCGTATTTTCATGGGTTTACCAATAAAATCTGATATTGATTGACCCATTGAGGGATATGGAAAAAAGGAGAGACTGCATGAAATGAAAGTACCCTAGTGTAGGTTTTATGCGGTTCTCGACATGAGAGGAAAGGTTCCTAGTGGGATAGACTCATTCTTGAGCATAGTGATTAGTAGAAAATGGACTGAACCGCGCAAAGTAAAATGCCCCAGTGTAAGGTTTTGAGTGGTTCTAGACTAATCAATTGACTTGAAGTGGGATTGGAATCGCACTGGAAGATATGGGTTTCTTGACAACCCTAATAGTGATCATGGATTCCTTAGCGGAATTTTGAACTAACCGTGCAGCGGAATGCATTGATTGACTCGATTATCGACTAAACCGATTGATGCTTCGAGGAAAGTTCCTTTGAAGAAATATATGTGGGAAATAACTTCCACTACCTTTATACCGTGCTAGACTAATCGTTATCAATGATCGGGATTGGCCTTAGCACTATCCATTATATGTCTTGACAACGAGAGCTGAACCGACCCCTGAACCAGGCGAACTAGGTTTCAATAATGAGGTTCAAGATATTCTGGGTTGCTGGATGAGATACGCAAAGAAAAACTGTCCTAGTGTAGGCTTTGTGCCATCTCAGTTTATGCAAAAAATCTCTAAACAGACTATTTTGCTGCTGAACCGCCTGTGTATCTCTGTTAGTATGAATAGGGACCCAAAAGAATGCCTGACAAAGGCCATTAGTGACAGGTATTTCTGTAAGGAGATCCTTGATGCCACTATGAAGGAACTTCAATAAGATAGGGAGGATATACGAGGCTGAGCTAGCCACACTTCTCGCAGAGCTCGCGCAAAGGGGTCAAATCCCCTTAGCCATGAGGGCTGAGTGCACTCAGTTGAGATCTTAGGTCACTAGCTTGGAGAGTGAGCTAGCAGATCTTACTTAGAGATTCACTATCTTGGGCCAGATGAGAGATGAAGAAAGGCCTCATGCCGAGGTGAGCACTAAGGCTAATGATTTAGCCATGAGGCTATTATAGGCTAGGTCCTACATTTACTCTACTTTGAGTCTTGAGTATGCGATAGCTGATGAGTCCAGTAAGTCACAGTTGGCATTTCATCATCTCTAGGCTGAGGTAGTTGAGAAGGAGAAGGCATTGAGAGTTGTGACTGCTGAGATTGGCAACTTGCAGGCCCTACTTGATACCGAGAGGCAGAGCTCCACCTCGAGTCCTAGCATGGAGAGGGAGCTGGTTTGTCTTCGACACTCATACAGCAAACTTAGAGAGGTTGCCAGAGATCTGGGCTTTGATGTAGCAAGGTTGTTTCATACCCATTCCTCAAATGATTTGATTCTTCTCACTGGCTTCGGCGTGCTATGTAGGGCGATGGCAAACCATTTGGGCCACATTTGACTTGCTGGAGTCTTTTCTGTTTCTTTTAATTTCTACATATGAGCTATGTAGTTAGCACTCCACCATGTGTGGAAAGGTCTGTCGTAAATTGCTAGGCAATTACTTGCGGCCTTCCACTTTTGGAGTTTTAAAGCATAGTCTAGTTTGTAAGGCATGCTTAAATATGGAAAGAAAGTGGAAACGGAGATATTTTTGCATATATTGATTATCAGGAAACATTTATGTTAATGACATTAGTGTTTGGATGTATAATGATGAATGCATGAAAGGATTAGAACGGCACAAAATAGGCATGTTTATTGAATATGTGTGCAAATGATTTGAAAATGCAAGATCATACAAATAAAATGGTAAATGTAAGTCTATGCATATCAATATCTCAGGTTCCAAAGAATACATCCTGTTCTAGATAGATCTTTTCCTTTCCCATTGGGGAAAACCTTCCACTATCACGGGCTATAAAATCTCTAAACAAAACCATAACTGGCCATGTGTGTTGCAAACATAGAGTAACCCAAAAGGGTGCATACTTTCTTTTATTGATCTTGATCTTAAACCCAAGCGGATTCAACTGACTAATTTTTCTTTTAAAATGTGATCGGGCCAAGGCGGCTGCCTACGTACCTCCATGGGGAAGGATCAAGTCATCACATAGTTCAACTGACATTTTTTATTGCCATAATTTTTTCCTAGACCACCCTTTCGAGTTTTCAACCTAGCAATCTCCCTCACCCTCTTTCTTTTACTCTCCTTTTGTATAGACTGCCCTTTCGGGTTTTCAATATACCCTTTCATATTTTTGTATTTTTGTATTTTTGTATTTTTTTTTTTTTTTGCCTTTTTGCCTTTTTTTTGTTTACATAGGAATGTGAAAAAGAGGTTGCACCTTGAGGCTCCCTCATGCAAAGTACTGTATGACAGCATTAGAATTAGTGGGCATATTGAAGTCATGCCCATTCATGCTGTCTAGGATCAAGGCTCCTCCGGATAAGACCTTCTTCACGACATACAAGCCCTCATAGGTCGAGGCAAACTTTCCTCTGTGATTAGGCATGGCCTAGTTGTGCTTTTTCAAGACTTTGTCACCTTCTTCAAAGACTTTGGGTTTAATCTTCTTGTTGAACACGCTCGATGCAGCGTTGGTACAACTGTCCATGGCACATTATGGTCATGCACTTCTCGTCTATTATGTTCAATTGCTCATATTGGGAACAGGCCTATTCAGCTTCTGACAGCTCTATCTGTGATATGATTCTAAGAGATGGGATCACTACCTTTGCAGGGAGCATGACCTCCATGCCATAGACCAAGGAATACAGGGTTGCACCCATGGAAGTGCAAACAGAAGTGCAATAGGCGCACAAGGAAAATGGCAAGAACTCATGCCAATCATTATAGGTGTCTGTCATCTTCACCAAGATCATCTTTATGTTTTTTATGGTAGCTTCTACTGCACCATTCATCTTAGAAAGGTAAGGAACTAAATTCTAGTGTTCAATCTTAAACTGAATTCTGGCTTCTACTGCACCATTCATATGAAGCGGGCTATGTAATTTATCCTTCCTAAGAAGCTTTGAACTTGTTTCTCGGTTTTTGGTGTGGGAATGTTCCTGATGGCCTGGACTATTGCTGGGTCCACCTCAATTCCTCTCTAGCTAACTATGAAGCCGAGCAATTTCCCTGAACTGGCACAGAAGACACACTTGTTAGGGTTAAGCTTCAACCTATACTTGACAAGGCGTTCGAATAACTTTCTTAAATCTATCAAATGGTCTCTAAAAGTACGTGACTTGGCAATCATATCGTCCACATAGACTTCGATCTCCTTATACATCATATCATGGAACAAGGTTACCATGGCTCGCTAATAAATCACACCAGCATTCTTTAAACCGAATGGCATGACGTCGTAGGCGTAAGTTCCCCAATGAGTAGTGAACACCGTCTTGGCTTTGTCCTCTTTAGCCATCTTGATCTGATTATAACTTGAGAATGCATCCATAAAGGAGAAAAACATGTTGGTCCCAGTGTTAGCAATCAAGGTATCAATATGTGGTAAAGGAAAATTATCCATTGGGCTGGCCCAATTTAAATCTCTATAATCAATGCATATGCGTACCTTCCCGTCTTTCTTTGGCACGGGAACAATGTTTGCAACCCAATCAGAATAGGCTATGGAAGTAAGAAAACCGGCTTTCAATTGCTTTTCTACTTCCTTTTTGATCTTCAGGATAATCTCTGACTTCATCCTTCAAAGGGCTTACTGCACCGGGGAGGGGGGGGGGCATTCAGGTTTAACTGGAATCCTGTGTATGACAATCTCTGTGTCCAGTCTTGGCATAACTTGAATAGACCAAGCAAAGATTTCCTTGAATTTCTTCAACAGAGCTATGAGCTCATCTTTCATGTCTTTGGGAAAGTTTAACCTGATCTTAACGAGTTTTTCCTTTTCGCCTACTTGGCTAGGTGTATCACCTCTGTCTCTTCTATATTGGGCTTGGACACTTCACTCTCTCTATTCAGAGCTTCCAAGATGTCTCAAGATAAGTCCGGGACCTCTTCCATTCCTTCAACATCATCATCCAACTCTTTTGTCTCATTCACATCATCCACACCCTTGTTATGGTAAAGGGACAATGTACCCACTTGGGAATAAGAACAGATCCTATAGAGCAGAACATAGCTTGATAATGATAAAAGGGAAATGCTCTTTTTTTGTCATTTTTGGGAAAACAATCTGGGGAAATGAACACATGCAAAACAAACTAGATATGTTATTCCAACCCTCTCGAGTGATTGGGAGGCATAATCACTCGATAATGGAATACTCCTTACTCAACCAGTGCATCCATAAAGCAAGGCTTGATGCTCTAAAGGCCTACCGTCCTGCCGGGCATCCTTGGTCAGATAGTAGAAGTCAGATCATCTTCAGAAGATGTGATAGCATTCATGGAGAACTCTTCGGGATAAAGCCAAATCAAACTCCTTGTATTCTAACTCCTTGAAAGGTTTCGGCATAATGACCTCGGTTGGAGTAAAAAAAATGGCCCTGATATGGGGAATAAGCATCCCTAAAGTGGCGTACTTCCTCTCCTTGCCTCTGGAAGCTTGAAAGAGTTCATCATGAGTGGGTTCGTACCTCAAACCGAATCTTCCTTTGTTATCTAAAAGTTTAATGAGAGTAGGGCCCCCACATCCTACAACTTCGAAGCCTTAGCTTAATTTGTACCCAAACTTGAGCATCTCCTTTGCGACCATCATAACTACTGCGGGCCAGCCGAACTCAAGCTTTAAAGCATTGTGAATCATGGAAACTAGCTCGAAGCTATAGAAAGACACTTCTAAAAATGCATTGGCATCGATGTAAGGGATAGATGTCTCATGGAAGATAGTCATAGGTTCTTCGACCATAATGGTGATCAACTGATAAACAGAGATGAATTTGAGTCTCTGATGAAGGGTAGATGCGACTGCACCTGCTGTATGCAACCAAGGTCTCCCTAAAAGCATGTTGTATAGAGAGTCAACCTTAATCACTTGGAAGTTGACCATGAATGATCTTAGGCCGATCTCAATTATTAGCTCGATCCCACCTTGCACTTCTTGACACATGCCATCAAAGCCTCTGATGATCATAGTACTAGGCTTAACAAGAGACATATCCACATTCAAGCGCTCAAGAATGGCTATTGGGTAGACATTCAGGGCTGATCCATTATCAATTAACACCCTTGCAACTCATTATGGCTAAGCTATGATCTTTACCTTAACTACGATATGCATGGCTAAGGTATGATCTTTACCTTCTAGAGGCAACTCACCATCTGAAAATGACACTTGGTTGGTGGCTAACACCAATGATACCATACCCTTGAAGGAGGGGTCTGTAATATCAGTAGGAACATGTGTTTCCTTCAACACCATTAATAGAGCTTCACGATAGACCTTAGAAGATAGCAACATGGCTAAAATAGAAAGTTGAGCTGGAGATTTGTTCAACTGCTGAATCACACTATGGTCGACCTTTCGAATAGTTTTAAGAATTCCTCGGCGTCTTCAATGTTGACTATATTCCTGATTGGCTCGGTTGTGCTCTTTCCAATATATTTTCTTCTCTTTTCTAGTTCCTCAAGAGTATAACATTGACCAGTTCTGGTGAGTCTAACTAGGCCTAAAAAGATATTAGAGCATACCTCCACCTTTCTAGTTTGAGTGGAGATTAAAGTTACATCGTACTTCCATTGGACACGATGGCTATCTTTATAAGGGAAGGGCTTCAGCAAACGGATGACCATGCCTTCTTAAGTTTGCATATTAGGCGCTAGTGAGAACATCTTCGGACTAATGACGATTAGACCAAGTAAAGGTGCATCTAAGGCCTTCGGGCCAGGTATCCTAAAGCACAGAAGCTCCCTTCTGGATAAATCCTGGAGATGGCTCTGCAACTATAGGCAATGGCAAGACCAAAGGAGTGAAACCTTCAATGGCTAGTATGGCTTGTCCTTTCTCTGGATCTGGTGCTCTTGAATCCATAGGTGATTCTATGATCTCTTCGATAATGACCGAAGTCGGAGAAGCTGGCATCCTGATCCCTAGAGTAACCTTACAGAGGTGCTCTTGCATGTATTTGTCCTAGTCTTTCCTTGATCCTGTGGTTATAGTGTTATGGCTAGTTCCAGCTTAGGTACTCGGAAGGCATAGGTTGGCTACCATGCAATCTCTCCTTCGCACGACCTCTCTTTCAATCTAGATGATACCTTGGTCAGCTAGACTCTAAACTTGTGCCCTTGGCACTCTACATCAAATAGGAAATATCGATACCCATTCTGATAGAATAAGTAGACTTCCTAGTCGAAACTTAGGGCTCCTATGTTCTCCGAAACAATGTGACTTTCTTAGGCCAAAGCGTGTAGCATGGCATTCCAAGGGAATGAGGGGGATAAGAAATCTAGGATCCTTTCCTCCACTATAGAGATGGTATTCACATTCCCTTCCAAATAAGGAGGCAAGGGATTAGTGATGACATTCGGTCCGACTATGTTGTTGAACTATATTAGCTTGTTGTCAATGAAATCTTGGATTAGTATCTTAACTGCACACACTCTTCTAAGGTATGCCCTTCGGCCCCGAAATGGTGCTCACATTTCTAAGATGTATCAAAACTAGGCAGAGCTGGATCGTTTTTGGGCTTCACAAATACTAGTCACTAGCTTCTTCTCCAACAAATAAGCATAAAGCTCTGCCATGGGTATAGGTAAATAAGAGAATTTTTGTGGTTCTGCCTTAGGATATCAGGGTTTATTGGCCCTTCCCATCTGATTGAATGCTCGGTAATGCGTCTAGGCTAGCTGAACCTATTGCTGATAAGGCTAGGCATTTGGGGTTGTATAAGTATAAGTAACACCCCTTGGCCCTTCAAGCATTTTGTCAATCATATATGGACATCGACTTCCTTCCTTTTGCAGCCAGTTGTCTTTTTCACCTGTTTTTCTATCATAGAATTCAGGGCCTCAAGATCAACTATTTTCTTGCTCTTAACACCCTCATAGGAATTAAGCTTGCGAAGTAAGTGACTTGGGCACTGATCATCTTCTTGTAGCAAAGAGGCTTAAGGTTATCAATGAACCACTTGATCATTTAGTCTTCCATCATGGGAGGAAGCACTTAGGCAGCTAGCTTACGCCACATTTGGGCATACTCACGAAAATATTCCCTACTCTTTTTTTCTGTCCTCTGAAGAACTGTGCTTTCGAGAACTATCTCAGTGTTGAACTAGTAATACTCCAAGAATGCATTGGCCATCTCTATCCAGTTGGAGGTCTTTTCTAATCTCACTTACCATATGGCTGCAGGGCCAATCAAGCTATCAGGGAAAATCTAGTAGAGCTAAGGATGATTGTCTCCATAGGGTGCCATCTTCCAACAAAACATGCACAGATGGGCCCAGGTGTCTCTAGTGCCATCATACTTGACAAACTTGGGTGCCTTGAACTTGGGAGGCATAATGACCTAAGGGAAATTGGTCAGGCTGTCTAGATTAACACTTCCTCTAGCACCGGAGCCCTCTATGATATGGATTTTATTAGTAAAGGTTTCCACTTAACTTTTGACATGACCGTAACCAAACTCTAAGGTCTTATCCTTAGGAGGATCTACTTCTTGATTATCCACTTATGGGGTGAATAGTGGCGTGGTTTAACCCTGATTTGGATCTGGTGGTGGCTGGGCCTCATTTTCAGAATGGGGGGTAGAGTCCTCTAGAGTAGGACCAGATGAATCTCGGTTCCCTCCTACAACTAGCTGTTGCATCATGCACATCATTTCTACCATCTACTCTTTCATCTGTATGAACTCAGCAGCACTTACTTTAGAAGTAGAAGGATTACTAGAAGACATCTCTCTAGCACGAGACCTAGTGATAATGGGATCACAACGTGACAGTAACTTGGACTATTTCCTTTGAGCAATCCTTTCTCTTTATAATCTTGAAAAGGAAAAGAATGGGATGAGAAAGCAATTCTTTTACAGAGTTTTCTCTTTTTACAATGCCCCCATAAAATGGGCAGTAGAAAATGGCTCCAATAGTGGGCCTCTTATAATACAAGGAAATTCAGTTTACAATGAAGAGCTTAATTCTGAATGGTTCAACCTTCTCGGAGAAGATCTTGAACTCTTAGCAATCTCCTCCTTGGTGCATAGTTCCGGCTACTTGCCACAAATTTTATCTGTACACATTTACATTATGGAGCCATTAGTGTATGCATGCATGCCCTTGTAGGGTTGGAAACCCTTAGGGAATAGGTATGATCTAATGTGCAAGTAACGGGGTTGCTTTTACCTATGGGTTTAATCACAGATGCTGTGTAAACAAGATGGATAGAACCTGGAATAAAGCACAACTCTTTGATGTAAGAAAAAAAGGGCAAACCTGCAAATGGAAACAAGACACTTTCCCCTTGACTCATTTTGAAAACAATCCTATGAAAGATATCCTACCTTAAGTTAGGATGTTCACTTAGATTTGGCTCTTCCTAGTCCTCACGGGTTTAACTTAGTCTAGGCCAACTATTTGAGACACAGCTTAATTGGTAAGTTGGTCCTATTCTTAGGGGCGGACCTTGATCATCTTATCCTTCCCTTCATAGAAGTTGTGTTAAAGAGTGGATCAAGGGGGCATTTTCAGCATGATTTTGTCCACCTGTTAGGATTAATGCCCTCAAATCCTATTATATGATGCTACGTATGATATTAAGTATGACATAATGTATGACTTAATATTGTGATTGACAAAGTTTTATTATTATTATCTAAAATAATGGTAACATGAATATTCAGACATTATCATATAGTCTATGAGATGCATAGTATGTGATTTATGTGAAAAGTCACAGAAGATATAAATCACAAGTTCTTTGTAAACTCAGAATTTTAGTTCGTAGTTGGCGATGAAATTGGATCTTTCATCTTTAAAGACTAACATATCAACTAAGATGATTTGTCTTAATCATGGAAGTGGAGATTTCTAGTTGATATGTTATAACAGTTAAGAAATATTGAACTGGACCGCAATGAGATTTATTATTCTTCTAACGATTGTCAAATGAATAATAAATCTCATAACTTCTATTTGCATTAACTCTTAATCCTGAGAGAATAATGAACCTAATCATGAAATGTAGGTTGCTTTGATATATCAGGAGTGAGATCTAAAGTAATGGTTAAAACCTTAGAATGTTGGGCAGCCACATTTAGTGTTGATGGAACTTATATTCTCAAGATGGAATTCAAAGTCTCTTAACGGAGATATAAAATATTTCCTTGGATTTCATAAATATATGATGAATAACTTAAAGGATTAAACTGGGTACTCAAGGATTAAGATGTAATAATCTACAAAGTGACTACATTTATGACTTTGTATTACTACGAATATTTTATAAAGGGGTTGCATGTACAATAAAATTTTGAGATATAATTTAATTAATAAGGCCTAGAGTGCAATTATATTCATATAGTGGTATTTAATATAATTAATAGTAACTTTGGACTTGTCAAGAGTTGACAAAAAAGCCTAAGGCTCATTGGAGGTAGTGTCTTATTTGTTTCCTTTTGGTCCCACTCCAAGCCACATACTAAAGCCCAATTTCTAACGCCCAAAAGCTAGCCCAATTAGATAATCAATTATAAGGAGAGAAACATACAGAATTTAGTAAGTTACATGAAATAGTATGTATGTGAGTGTTGGACACTCTCTAATTCTCCCTTGGACAAATACATAGAAACTGATTGAGAGACCACACTTTTTGGTAGTTAGTGGAATTGGAGTGAAGGTTGAAAGTGTTCCCAAATGCTTCTTATTTTTGTTTTGAAATTCACCACACCAAGGTACACTCTCTTATTTTTATATTCTGAAATTTACATAGTACATGTTGTCAATTGCGAATGAAGTAGATTCGTTAATTTTCTACTGCGTATGTTTGTATGCAATACAAACATGTATTTATCCAACAATTGGTATCAAAGCGGTCTTCAATTTTGAATCTGTATAACATGTTCTATGAGTGTTAGGAACATATGTCACTACTTTATGTAATTGGCTAATCCTTTGACAGAATGCACTTTACTTGTAATTGGGTAGGTCTAGGATGTTTTTGTTGCTTCAAGAAACTTTGTTTCAAGTTCAAGTGTTAAAGCCAAGCAAGTCTGTCCAAGATTCAAGTGTAGAAAGTGCTGTTCATTAAAGCTCGATAGCTAGCTCGACAGCTAGCTATCTATCGAGAGCTGTAGAGCTGTTAAAGCTCGTGGCTTGACAGCAGCTCGATAGATAGGGTATCTGTCGAGGTTTATAAAGTTTAATTTTTCAGGACTGTTTTTCATCCAATCCGTGATTATGTGTTTGGGCTTTCTTTTCTCACAACCCTAGACATATATAAGGATTGTTTTAAGGGCCATCAAAGGTTGATCGTGGGTGTGGTAAAGTTTGTTCATGCAAATTGTGATCGGAGACTGAATTTGCCCTAGTTCATCTTTCTTGTGAAGAAGCCGCTGTATTTGTACACCGTAGGGTTTTGTGACCAAGCATCCTCTTGATCTTCATCGTGTTATGAACTGAAGAACTTTGCAGCCAACAACCTTCTCTAGTTGGTGAATCAAGTCGCGTACTGGAATCTGCGCAATTGGTTAGTCATGTACTGAGATTGTCACTACAGAACAAGTCCAATTGGGTATTGGGGTAAGGATTCAACTATAGGTTGGTATAAGGTACTGGGATTACTTTACTTGTAACCGCTTGGGAGTGGTGACTTTAAAATCACCCGATGGGGTTTTGCCTCGGTGGTTTTCCCCATTCATAAACAAATCACTCGTGTTATTTAATTTCCACTGCATATTTAGTAATTTGGTGGTTTTTTTGTGCTACCATGCACTTTGCATGTTAATTTGATTAATTAATGAACTTGGCTAATTAATCAATTAATTCATCACATGGGGTCAATACATTCTTGGCCTACCAAATGGTATCTAAGCAGGCACACTCTAATTAGGTTTAATCTTTGCTGTGTGATCCATTAACCCATGTGGTCATGAAAACTCTTGATTGTTTTGATTTGCATGATCTTGTGTTGAATGATGATGATGATGATGATATTCAAGATGCCTATTGTAAGCGTTATAATTTTTGTATGAGATCTCTTAAAAATTCTACAAAATTAAAAGCTAAATTTAAAAAGGTCAAGCTTGAAAAAGATGATTTGGTTGCAAAATTGGATGAAGCCAATAATTTGAATGAGAATTTTAAAAATCAAATTTCATTTTAGGTGGACAAAATTAATAGTTTGGAAGAGCAGCTAGTTGAATCTAAAACTGAAATTGAGAAATTAACTAGTGCCAAACTTGTTGTTGAGCCTAATTCAAAAGAAAAAGATTTTTATATTCCTCCATTTAAAAGGAAGAAGTCAGATGTTAATGCTGAAGTTTCTAAACCTATGTCTAAAACTCCTCCTAGGTTGAATAAAAATTCTGAATTTGTTCCCGCTTGTCATCATTGTCATATTGTTGGTCATATTAGGCCAAATTGTCCTAAATTAAGGTCTTTGTCAACCTCTAAGGTTAGACCTCCTTCTAGGAA
Organism: Lithocarpus polystachyus; assembly: GCA_033629205.1. NCBI lineage: Eukaryota > Viridiplantae > Streptophyta > Magnoliopsida > Fagales > Fagaceae > Lithocarpus > Lithocarpus polystachyus. The sequence continues at coordinate 44,688,440 of CM066166.1, forward strand.
GCATAGTAGTTTGAAAACTACTCATGTTTGTCACTATTGTAGTGCTTCTGGTCACACTCATCCTAATTGTTTCAAGTTGTTTCCTCAGAAGCGAGTGTCCAATAGGTCTCATCCTTTGTCTAAAGGCTCTGTACCTATTCTTGGTAAGTTATTAAAAGCTTTGAGCTTTTTAACTCAATTTCAGGAGAATCTTTATTCTTCTATGTCCTTTAGTAGACATACTAGGACACGTGCCTTTTCATCTTCACGGCCAAAGACTCATGCTGTGTTAGTGAGAAAGAAATCTAAGACTTAATTGTCTTTTCTTTTGTCCTTTGCTTTAATTCTTTCTATCTAAAGTTGGACTCTCTTTACTTGATTTCTTATCTGTTTTTGGAATTATGATTTCATGCATCTGCATTTTTCATTCATGCTTTCATGCATCTGCATATTTCTTTCATGCTTTCATGTTGTTTATCTGTTTTTTTGTTTTTTTTTTGTTTTTTTTGTTTTTGTTTTTTTTTTCAAAATAAAATAAAAAAATTGAAAAATCAGAAAAATACAAAATAGTGTGTGTTTTGTGTACATTAGTACTTATGTACCTTGTGTGATGCCCCAATTTGATTGATTGATTGTGTGATATGTGTGGGTGTGTGATGAGTCCCACATCGGGTATTTATTGGGTAGATCTGGGCTTTATTAACAACTACAAGGAGCTTCAATAGTGACTAGTCCTTTTGAGGTATAGCGCAGATGTGGCTAGCGCTTTTCCTTGGGTCGTTACATATGGTATCAGAGCCGACCCGGTAACCCCGTGTGGGCTCGGAGACACAACCCCACAAAGTGAGCCCTAACGAGGACGTTAGGGATTTAAGTGGGGGAGATTGTGATGCCCCAATTTGATTGATTGATTGTGTGATGTGTGTGGGTGTGTGATGAGTCCCACATCGGGTATTTACTGGGTAGATCTGGGCTTTATTAACAACTACAAGGAGCTTCAATAGTGACTAGTCCTTTTGAGGTATAGCGCAGATGTGGCTAGCACTTTTCCTTGGGTCGTTACACCTTGGATGGCAATCGAAACAAAGTTTTTTAAACTTTGTATCTTTTGTAGCTTAAATGAGAATCTCTATGCACAACTAAGCAAGTGAGCTTTGTGGCTCGTGTTTGTGAAGAGTAAGATTAAGTAGTCTCTTGTACTTAACACTCATATCTCTCTTTTTGTCGGGAAGGACCAAAAAATCCTAAGAGAAAGGCATAAATAACCATCTCACCACTGTTACCCGCCAATCATAAAATGACATCTGTATGCTTCGGCATAACAAAAGTGCAATGTCAATGACATCTGTATGCTTTGGCATAGCAAAAGTGTAATGTCAAAAGCTTAACATAATTGGGTAATTCTTTTCTGTCTCTTATATGCCCATGCATGGTTTTCTTAATAAAAGAAAATATGCAAAGAAATAGAAGCAAAAAGATCAAAATGCTTTATATATGATTGCAAGCGTGTCTTCTAGAAGATGTGGGAGTTATAGGATGTACCTCGAAAGTGATAGTCCCCATCAAACAGTTATGATTGTGTGTGAGTTAAAGTGATTTTCTCATATCTCAAATCGTCATAACATGTACACACTTATGCAATCTTGCAATGTTTTCACACACAACACGTAATATTCTTTGCTACTCTTGATACATGTGCAGGTACAATGTGATTTGGCCATCACAAGGTTTACATGTGTTAATGTATGCTCACTAAACTGTCTTGACTTGTTTTTGAAATATAAAATTGGTTAGACTTGTTGTGTGTGTGTGTGTGTGTGTGTGTGTGTGTGTGTGTGTGTGTGTGTTTTTAGGATCTATGTGCCTAACATTTTGTTGTTGAGAGATGATTTTGGGAGTTCAAAATGTTGTTTGGATCATTGGTTGAGTTGCATGCTTGATTGCATTCATATCTCTATTTTTCCCTTCTTGAAAATTTTTTTAAAGCAACCTCAATAGATCCTCGATACCTCTCGATACTTGACTTATTTTCCAAGCTCTTCAGTTGATTTTTATCACAATCTCAACACCTCTCAATAGCTAGGTGAATTGATTGAGAAAGTTTATGTCCTCTCAATAGATCCTCGATCCATCGAGCTTCCTTTTGCCTTGGACACATGCTCGATAGATGCTTCTGTCGAACCCTTTAAAGATCGACAGATCCTCGACACCTCTCGATTTGTCGAGATTTACTGATGGGCTATATAAGGGGCGCTCACAATTCTAACTTCATTCTCTTCGATCTCTCTCAATCTGTCTGTGCCTTTTCACCTCCCAAACATCTCTCTCACACTCCAAACTTCATCTCAAGTTGATTTTCGGCCTAGATCAAGTGTTTATAAACTGGTAAGGTTCCTAAATCCTTCATTCTTCATGTATTTCATGCATTAGACCTAGGTTTTTAGGTTTTTGAAAAAATTTTGGGGTTTTCAAAATTGATGAAGTTATTGTGAAATTTTTGGTATGGGTTTTGCTTAAATGATTCTAAATCATCATTCATTGCATCTCATCTACATTATAACTATATTTTCGTGCATTATAGATGTGTGTTATATTTGTTGCAATGATTATGTGCTGGTAGGATTGGATTAGGCTGAGCCCATAATGCATTTCCTTTGCGTGTCACATGTTCATGCATTCCCATGCATACGTTCTTTCTTTTCAATATATTTTGATATGTTTTAACTATATTGGGACTTTTCTTATTGTCACCTTCTGTTGGGAAAAATACATGTTTGTATCACATACAAAACATACGCAGCGGAAAATTAACGGATCTACTTCATTCGCAATTGATAACATAAACTACGTAAGTTTCAAAATTTAAGAACAAGAAAGCGTACCTTGGTGCGGTGAATTTCAAAACAAAAGATTAGAAGCACTTGGGAAAACTTTTAATCTTCACTCCAATTCCACTTAATGCCCAAGAAGTGTGGTCTCTCAATCAGTTTCTAAGGAGAAAACAAGGGAGTGTCCAACACTCACATACAAACCATTTGATTCTTTGTGTAATCTTAATGAAAAACACTTATAAAAAGACTTGAGAAATTTTGTATGTTTCTCTCCTTATATATAACTAATTATATGATTGGGTTAGCCTTTTGGGCCATTCCAATTGGGCTCTAGTGTGTGGCTTGGAGTAGGACCAAAAGGGAACAAATAAGACTCTAGCTCCAATGGGCCTTGGGCTTTTCTGTCAACTCTTGACAAGTCCAAAATCACCATTAATTATATCCAATACCACTATATGAATATAATTGCACTTTAGGCCTTATTAATAAATTATATCCCAAGATTTTATTATATATGCAACCCATTCATTAAAATATTTGCAGTAATACAAAGTCATGAATATAGACTGCCACTTTGAAGATTACTACATCTTAATCCTTGAGTACCCGGTTTAATCATTTACGTTATTCATCATATATTTATGAAATCCAATTCCATAAATATATACTTTAGTAACTCCCTACTAAAGTGGTTGGGCCCAACACTCTGAATAACCAAACCCATTAAACTTATCTCAAGGGAATATTTTATATCTCCGTTAAGAGATTATGAATTCCATCTTGAGAATATATGTTCCATCAACACTAAATGTGGCTACCCAACATACTGAGATTTTGACCGTAACTTATAGATCTCACTCCTGATATATCAAAGCAACCTACATCTCATGATTAGGTCCATTATTCTCTCAGGATTTAGAGTTGATGTAAATAGAAGTCGTGAAATTCATTATTCATTTGACAGTCGTTAGGAGAATAATAAATCTCACAGCGGTCCAGTTCAATATGTCTTAACTCTTAAAACATATCAACATATCAACTTGAAGTCTCAACTTCCATGATCAAGACAAATCATCTTAGTTGATATGTTATAGTCTTCGCAGATGAAATGCCCAATTTCATCACTGACTACTTACTAAAATTCTAAGTTTACAAAGAACTTGTGATTTATATCTTTCTGTGACTTTTCATATAAATCACATTCTATGCATCTCATTGACTAAGATAATCTCCCATTAGTTCATTTATAGACAGTCTCATATAATTAAACAATTTAATTATTTATAACATGCCAATAAATTGGATTTTAGAGCATAAACCCCAACACCATCTCTCTCTCTCTCTCTCTCTCTCTCTCTCTCTCTCTCTCTCTCTCTCTTTCTCTCTTTCTCTTCTATTTGCATTAGTCTGCTTCTATGGCACCTAAACACAAATTTACTCTGTCCCGGAACCCTATTCGTTCTAGGGCATCCACTTCTTCTGATCCTAATCCCTCACACGTCTGTTTCTGTGATGAGAAGGCCAAAAAGGACTTCTTTGAGAACTTTTCTTAACGAGGTGTTCATTCAGAACGCCAAGTCATTTTGTTAGACTTCTCTAACACTAACCTACCCACTGTCATTCATAGTAGGGGTTGGGAGTCACTATGTGACGTCCCGATCTCATGTCCATCCGTGCTGATCTAGGAGTTTTACTCCAACATGCATGGATTCGATTATTCAGTACCTCTCTTTGTCACTCGCGTTCGAGGTATGCACATTGTTGTCACACAGGAGGTTGTCTCCAATGTGCTTTGTGTCCCGAGGGTAGAGCATCCTAACTACCCCGGTTATGAGCGTCTGAAGACTGCGTCTAAAGATGAGCTGATGTCCGCTTTTTGTGAGTATCCCTCTGATTTGGGCGAGCATCAGTTCACACTAGGTTCGGCCTTTACTAAAGGCCCTAGGATCATGAACATGGATATGACTTTTGTTTTGCATCCTCTTTCTCACTATAACTCTGTCACAGTTCCCCGTGCTCGATTTTTACTTTCCCTTATTAAGCATCTCACTATAGATTTTCCCTCACATTTCATTCTTTCTATCATAGATGTCTATTGGGATTCGACGACCCATGATAAGCTCATCTTCCCTTCGGCTATCACGAGGATTTTATGCCATTTTTCGTTCCCTTTCCTGCGTCCGACCACTTCCATGTCATGGGTGTTAGGATATGTGCCCTTAAATCCTATTGTATGATGCTATGTATGATATTATGTATGACATTATGTGAGAAATGATGTATGACTTAATATTGTGTTTAATAAAGTTGTTTTATTCTTATCTAAAATAATGGTAACATGAATATTCGGACATTATCAAATAGTCCATGAGATGCATAGTACATGATTTATGTGATTTAGTCACAGAAGATATAGATCACAAGTTCTTTGTAAACTCAGAATTTTGGTTCGTAGTCGGTGATGAAATTGGGCATTTCATCTGCGAAGACTATAACATATTAACTACGATGATTTGTCTTGATCATGGAAGTGGTGACTTCTAGTTAATATGTTGATATGTTTTAAGAGTTAAAACATATTGAACCGGACCGCTGTGAGATTTATTATTCTCCTAACGACTGTCAATTGAATAATAAATCTCACGACTTGTATTCACATGAACTCTTAATCCTGAGAGAATAATGGACCTGATCATGAAATGTAGGTTGCTTTGATATATCAGGAGTGAGATCTAAAGTAACGGTCAAAACCTCAGTATGTTGGGCAGCCACATTTAGTGTTGATGGAACATATATTCTCAAGATGGAATTCATAGTCTTTTAACGGAGATATAAAATATTCCCTTGAGATAAGTTTAATGGGTACAGTTATTCAGAGAGTTGGCCTAACCACTTTAGTAAGACTAAAGTATATATTTATGAAATTGGATTTTATAAATATATGGTGAATAACTAAAAAGAATTAAACCGGGTACTCAAGGATTAAGATGTAGTAATTTACAAAGTGGCAGTCTATATATTCATGACTTTGTATTACTACGAATATTTTATGAAGGGGTTGCATGTAGAATAAAGTCTTGGGATATAATTTATTAATGAGGCCTAGAGTGCAATTATATTTATATAGTGGTATTAAATATAATTAATGGTAACTTTGGACTTGTCAAGAGTTGACAGAAAAGCCCAAGGCCCATTGGAGCTAGTGTCTTATTTGTTCCCTTTTGGTCCCACTCCAAGCCACACACTAAAACCCAATTGGGAAGGCCCAAAAGGCTAGCCCAATTAGATAATCAGTTATGTGGAGAGAAACATACAAAATTTTATAAAGAATAAAATGGTTTGTATGTTTAATGAATAATTAGAATACGATATAAGGAAGAGAGACACTCTTTCATATATTCTCTCTAGAAAACATATAACTGATTGAGAGACCACACATCTTGGGTATCAAGTGGAATTGGAGTGAAGATTGAAAGTCTTCCCGAGTACTTCTTCATTCGGTTTTGAATTTCACCGCATCAAGGTACACTCTCTTGTTCTTATTTTCTGAAACCTACATAGTGCATGTTATCAATTGCGAATGAAGTAGATCCGTTTATTTTTCGCTGCGTATGTTTTGTATGCGATACAAACATGTATATTACCCAACATTGGTATCAGAGCGGTCTTCATTTCGAATCTGTATAAAATGTTTTGTGCGTTTTAGAATTAGAAATAATAGTTTCAAGTTGATAGAGGATTATACATTTAATTTTCTGCATGGTTGTTGAAACTATGATTTGATACAAACTGATATTGATGTTATGATGTTGTTTAAATATGAATTAAAGAATGTTAAATTGATCTTTAAGGCTATAGCATCAATAGATTTTAGTTTTGATATCAATCTCTGTCTATCATGTTCGTATGATTGTTGTTGATTCATGCAAAACCGTTGAAAACTGTCTTAGAGAAATTCTGGAAATTCGAGTTTCACGAGTTTCGATCGATCGAAATTTACTTTTGATCGATCGAGTGAAACAGTGATCAACCTTTTGAATCGATTAATATTCGATTGATAGTCAATCGATCGAATTTTCTTTTTGATCGATCGAGAGGCGATCGAGTATCAATCGAATCAGCCAGAAGGTTTAGTTCGAATTGTTTAATTTTTTCGATTGATCGAGAGGCACATTCGATCGATCGAAAGAAAGAAAATCTGAATTTTTTCTAAGTGTTTTCAAACTTAAATTCAAGGTTGTGTATAATTAGTTTATGCATGTTTAAAAGATAAAAACCTTTAATTTAAAATATCTAGTGGGAGAGAGATACAAGGGTTGGATCTCGCGGCCTTCATTGTTGGTTCATAGTAGTGTGAAATATATATTTTGTCTTAGCTTCGAGCTTTGCATTCCATGCGGAGAATATGTATTTCATGGTCCTACAAGATTGAATTTCTTGGTTTATAGTGGTTTGATCAAACACCTTGTCTTAGCTTCGAGCTTTGCATTCCATGCGGAGGGTGCTTTGTATCATCGTACTACATGATAAGCCTGTTAAGGGGATGAAATGTGGCTACACATGATTCTAGACAATGGTATACACTAGACTAAATATTATAGTATCCTCTATGCTGAGTTCTTGCTATAATCATTTAGAGGCCAAATGTATAACAGCATATTATTAAGTGTTTGATAAGAGTTATCATGATAGCACTAATAATGAGAATAGTTCTCAATCAATCGTAGTATTTAATGTTCACTCTATGCTGAGGGATATTGAGTATGGGATTGGGTTGTCGTTGCATATATTATATTATGGTTTTATTAAGGTTCCATACTATATGTTTATATGCTAAATTGATAATGTCCAGTTTACTTATTATATTCATGTTTATTATTTCAGATTTGAACATGGCATCATTTAGCCCACTTGTTAGCATTCTTAATCAAAACAAACTGACTGGAACCAATTATGTTGACTGGAAAAGAAACTTGGACATAGTTCTCACAGCTGAAGAGCACAAATTGTTAGGATATGTGCCCTTAAATCCTATTGTATGATGCTATGTATAATATTATGTATGACATTATTTGAGAAATGATGTATGACTTAATATTATGTTTAATAAAGTTGTTTTATTCTTACCTAAAATAATGGTAACATGAATATTCGGACATTATCAAATAGTCCATGAGATGCGTAGTATGTGATTTATGTGATTTAGTCACAGAAGATATAGATCACAAGTTCTTTGTAAACTCAGAATTTTGGTTCGTAGTCGGTGATGAAATTGGGCATTTCATTTGCGAAGACTATAACATATTAACTACGATGATTTGTCTTGATCATGGAAGTGGTGACTTCTAGTTAATATGTTGATATGTTTTAAGAGTTAAGACATATTGAACTGGACCGCTGTGAGATTTATTATTCTCCTAACGACTGTCAAATGAATAATAAATCTCACGACTTGTATTCACATGAACTCTTAATCCTGAGAGAATAATGGACCTGATCATGAAATGTAGGTTGCTTTGATATATCAGGAGTGAGATCTAAAGTAACGGTCAAAACCTCAGTATGTTGGGCAGCCACATTTAGTGTTGATGGAACATATATTCTCAAGATGGAATTCATAGTCTCTTAACGGAGATATAAAATATTCCCTTGTGATAAGTTTAATGGGTACAGTTATTCAGAGAGTTAGGCCTAACCACTTTAGTAAGACTAAAGTATATATTTATGAAATTGGATTTCATAAATATATGGTGAATAACACAAAAGGATTAAACCGGGTACTCAAGGATTAAGATGTAGTAATTTACAAAGTGGCAGTCTATTTTCATGACTTTGTATTACTACGAATATTTTATGAAGGGGTTGCATATATAATAAAGTCTTGGGTTATAATTTATTAATAAGGCCTAGAGTGCAATTATATTTATATAGTGGTATTAAATATAATTAATGGTAATTTTGGACTTGTCAAGAGTTAACAGAAAAGCCCAAGGCCCATTGGAGCTAGTGTTTTATTTGTTCCCTTTTGGTCCCACTCCAAGCCACACACTAAAGCCCAATTGGGAAGGCCCAAAAGGCTATCCCAATTAGATAATCAGTTATGTGGAGAGAAATATACAGAATTTTATATAGAAAAAAATGGTTTGTATGTTTAATCATATTTATGGTAATGAAATAAGGAAGAGAGACACTCTTTCATATTCTCTCTAGAAACATAGAACTGATTGAGAGACCACACATCTTGGGCATCGAGTGGAATTGGAGTGAAGATTGAAAGTGTTCCAGAGTACTTCTTCATTCGGTTTTGAATTTCACCGCATCAAGGTACACTCTCTTGTTCTCATATTCTGAAACTTACATAGTGCATGTTATCGATTGCGAATGAAGTAGATCCGTTTATTTTCCGCTGCGTATGTTTTGTATTCGATGCAAACATGATGATTTCCCAACACAAATATGTGCTTACTCAACCATGTCCTAGCTTTCCTTCATTAGATGCTCCTTTTGAGGAAAAACAACGAAATGATCGTTGGCAGAAATCTAATGAAATGGCCAAGTGCTACATCCTAGCGTCCATCTCAAATGTTCTACAGCATCAAATGCAGGATGTAGAACTAGCTTCAGACATTATGCTAAGTCTGAAGGAGATGTTTGGTGAGCAAGGCCGTTCTGCAAGGCAAGAAACCATGAGGCAAATTTATAATACCAAAATGGCTTAAGGTAGTTCAGTGAGAGAGCATTGTCTTACAATGATCTCTAATCTGAATACTTTAGAAGTTTTGGGTGCAGACATTGATGGAGAATCCCAAGTGGATATGATACTCCAGTCACTACCGGAATCATTCAAGGAATTCGGACTTAATTATAACATGAACAAAAAGATTTATTCTTTGTCTGAATTAATGAATGAGTTGGTAGCGGTGGAAGGCATCCTAGGTACTTCTAATGTTGAAGCCAATGTGGGTGAAGCTTCTACTTCTCAACCTAAGTCAAAAGGCAAGGGTAAGAAGAAGAAGAAGAAGGACTTCACTAAGTAAGATGGTAAACAAATTGTCTTAAGGGTTGCTGACAAAAGAAAGAATCTGAAAGGAAAATGTTTCCATTGTGGTGAGAAAGGACATTGGAAGAGAAATTGTCCAAAGTTCAAAGCTGCCAATAAGGGTAAAAAAATTTCATTCCTTCTTGAAATATGTTTGGTACAAAATCCCACAGATTCCTGGTGTGTGGATTCAGGTTGTACTAATTATATCTGCAATTCTTTGCAGGGGTTCCAAGAGACCAAAAGAATTAAAGAAGGAGAGTTGTTTCTGACCTTGGCTGATGGGAGTAGGATTCCAGTTGTAGCTATCGGAGTGTTTAATTTATACTTTGAAACTAGAGGTTTAATATTGCAAGACTGTCTGTATGTACCTAATGTTCGTAGGAATTTAATTTCTGCAACTTATTTGGGTAAAAGTAGATATTGTGTTATCCTTAAAGACAATGTTGTAATAAAGAAAGGTAAAACATTTATCTGTTCTGGCAATATTGTGGATGGTCTTTATATTTTAACTAGATAAGCATGAATTATATAATTCTGAATTAGATAATAACTCTCATGTAAAATCATTAAAGAGAAAGTTTCCTTCTACTAATGATGCATATCTTTGGCACTTGCGTTTGGGTCATATTAATCCAAACAGAATTCAAAGACTGATCAAAGATGGTCTCTTAGAGCCATTGGACTTTGATGAATTTCCAGTTTGTGAATCTTGTTTGGAAGGCAAAATGACCAAACGACCTTTTAATGCAAAAGGTAGAAGAGCCCAAGAGTTGCTAGAATTAGTTCATACGGATGTTTGTGGTCCTATGTCAATCCAAGCAAGAGGTGGCTATGAGTATTTCATTACATTCACTGATGATTACTCTAGATTTGGTTATGTGTACCTAATGAAACGGAAGTCCAAAGCCTTTGAAAAGTTCAAAGAGTTTAGGGCTGAAGTTGAGAATCAATTGGGTAAACGCATAAAGGCCATTCGATCTGATCGTAGTGGCGAATACCTTCTTGGAGATTTTAAGGATTACTTAACTGAAAATGGGATTTTATCTCAATTGACTGCACCTGGAACTCCACAACAAAATGGTGTAGTGGAAAGAAGGAATAGGACTCTTTTAGATATGGTTACGTCCATGATGAGTTATTCGACTCTACCAACTTCTTTTTGGGGATATGCCTTAAATACTGCAATGTATCTTCTGAATTTAGTACCTTCGAAATCTGTTCCTAAAACACCTGTAGAGTTGTGGAATGGGCGTAAGCCTAGTATAAGACATCTCCATATTTGGGGTTGTCCAGTACATGTGTTAAAAGGAAAGTCTGACAAGTTACACTCTAAAACAGAAGTGGTATTCTTTATAGGGTATCCAAAAGGAACTGCTGGAGGTTTATTCTATAGACATAAAGATAATAAAGTGTTTGTTAGTACAAATGCCAAATTCTTGGAAAATGACTATATGAATGATTTCACTCCTAGAAATAGAGTTGTCTTGGCTGAAATGAATGAACCTGTAATTGAACAACCAATGGTTGAAATTAGGGATGATGTGGCTGTATTGGATACACCACAAGATACTACTCATGAGATGTCTAGTACACAGTTGCCTCGTCGTAGTGGGAGGAATGTTAGGCCACCTATAAGATTCATAGGTCATGGAGAGACTTATGAGGCTATCTCAGAGGAGGCCGAAACTGATCCTGACACTTATGAAGAAGCAATGAATGATATAGATGCACATCATTGGGTTCAAGCTATGAAATCAGAATTAGATTTCATGTATTCCAATCAAGTTTGGGATCTTGTAAAGGCGCCTAACGGCATTAAACCTGTTGGTTGCAAATGGGTTTACAAGAGGAAGAGAGGGATAGATGGAAAGGTTGAAACCTTTAAAGCAAGGCTAGTGGCAAAAGGGTATACTCAAAAAGAAGGTATTGATTATGAGGAAACCTTTTCACCAGTAGCAATGCTTAAATCTATCAGAATTCTCTTATCCATTGCTGCTCATTATGATTATGAGATTTGGCAAATGGATGTCAAGACTGCATTTCTTAATGGAAATCTTGAAGAGGAAATCTATATGAAACAACCAGAAGGTTTCATAGCAAAGAACCAAGAGCATATGGTATGCAAATTGAATAGGTCCATTTATGGACTTAAGCAAGCATCTAGGTCATGGAACATCAGATTTGATCAAGCAATCAAATCATTTGGTTTTGAACAAAATCTTGATGAACCATGTGTGTACAAAAGACATCAAGACAAAGTAGTAATGTTCCTAGTGCTTTATGTTGATGATATTCTACTCATTGGAAATGATGTAGGTGTAATGTCATCAGTAAAAGTTTGGTTGTCAAGCCAATTTGATATGAAGGACTTGGGTGAGGCTAATTTTATTCTAGAGATCAAGCTTTGGCGAGATCGTAAGAATAAGATGTTAGGCTTATCACAAGCTGGATATATAGATAAGGTTCTAGAATGGTTTAGCATGCAAAACTCCAAGAAAGGATTACTTCCTTTCAGACATGGAGTTCCTCTGTCTGATGACTAAAGGCCTAAGACTCAAGAGGAAGAAGATATGATAAGACAAGTTCCTTATGCTTCTGCAGTAGGAAGTCTCATGTATGCCATGCTTTGTACTAGACCAGATATCTGTTTTTCAGTTGGCATGGTCAGCCGATATCAATCAAATCCAGGACCACAACATTGGCAAGCTGTAAAGTATATTCTCAAGTATCTACGGAGAACGAGAGATTATATGCTTGTTTACCATTGTGAGGATTTGATTCCCATTGGCTATACAGATTCAGATTTTCAATCAGATCTAGATTTCAGAAAGTCCACGTTAGGATGTGTATTCACCTTGGGGGGTGGAGCCATAAGTTGGAGGAGTGTTAAGCAATCTTGTATTGCGGACTCCACCATGGAAACTGAATATGTTGCTGCTTGTGAGGCGGCAAAGGAAGCTGTTTGGCTCAAGAAATTCCTTTCTGATTTTGGTGTAGTGAGAATGGAGCAAGTTCCTATCACATTGTTTTGTGACAATAGTGGAGCGGTTGCACAATCCAAAGATCCAAGGAATCACAAAAAAGGAAAGCACATTGAGAGAAAGTACCACATCATTCGAGACATTGTTGCTCGTGGAGATGTGGTGGTAGCAAAGATTGAAAGTGAAATAATCTAGCAGATCCTTTTACCAAAGTCTTACCGCAAAGGACCTTCGAGTCACATTTGGAGGGAATAGGAGTTAGATTAGTGCACAATAGTCTTTAGAGCAAGTGGGAGATTGTTAGGATATGTGCCCTTAAATCCTATTATATGATGCTATGTACGATATTATGTATGACATTATGTGAGAAATGATGTATGACTTAATATTGTGTTTAATAAAGTTGTTTTATTCTTATCTAAAATAATGGTAACATGAATATTCGGACATTATCAAATAGTCCATGAGATGCATAGTATGTGATTTATGTGATTTAGACACAGAAGATATAGATCACAAGTTCTTTATAAACTCAGAATTTTGGTTCGTAGTCGGTGATAAAATTGGGCATTTCATCTGCGAAGACTATAACATATTAACTACGATGATTTGTCTTGATCATGGAAGTGGTGACTTCTAGTTAATATGTTGATATGTTTTAAGAGTTAAAACATATTGAATTGGACCGCTGTGAGATTTATTATTCTCCTAACGACTGTCAATTGAATAATAAATCTCACGACTTGTATTCACATGAACTCTTAATCCTGAGAGAATAATGGACCTGATCATGAAATGTAGGTTGCTTTGATATATCAGGAGTGAGATCTAAAGTAACGGTCAAAACCTCAGTATGTTGGGCAGCCACATTTAGTGTTAATGGAACATATATTCTCAAGATGGAATTCATAGTCTCTTAACGGAGATATAAAATATTCCCTTGAGATAAGTTTAATGGGTACAGTTATTCAGAGAGTTAGGCCTAACCACTTTAGTAAGACTAAAGTATATATTTATGAAATTGGATTTTATAAATATATGGTGAATAAATAAAAAGAATTAAACCGGGTACTCAAGGATTAAGATGTAGTAATTTACAAAGTGGCAGTCTATATATTCATGACTTTGTATTACTACGAATATTTTATGAAGGGGTTGCATGTAGAATAAAGTCTTGGGATATAATTTATTAATGAGGCCTAGAGTGCAATTATATTTATATAGTGGTATTAAATATAATTAATGGTAACTTTGGACTTGTCAAGGGTTGACAGAAAAGCCCAAGGCCCATTGGAGCTAGTGTCTTATTTGTTCCCTTTTGGTCCCACTCCAAGCCACACACTAAAGCCCAATTGGGAAGGCCCAAAAGGCTAGCCCAATTAGATAATCAGTTATGTGGAGAGAAACATACAGAATTTTATAAAGAATAAAATGGTTTGTATGTTTAATGAATAATTAGAATACGATATAAGGAAGAGAGACACTCTTTCATATATTCTCTCTAGAAAACATAGAACTGATTGAGAGACCACACATCTTGGGCGTCAAGTGGAATTGGAGTGAAGATTGAAAGTCTTCCCGAGTACTTCTTCATTCGGTTTTGAATTTCACCGCATCAAGGTACACTCTCTTGTTCTTATTTTCTGAAACCTACATAGTGCATGTTATCAATTGCGAATGAAGTAGATCCGTTTATTTTCCGCTGCGTATGTTTTGTATGCGATACAAACATGTATATTTCCTTACAATGGGTGCTATAGACGCCGCTATCGTTAAACGGAGCGAGGTGTAGCTACGTTTGAGGTGGTCCGATACGGCAGTTCCTCCCACTTCTTCAGCTCCATCTACCTCCGCTCCCTCTACTTCTGTGGGAGGTGTGACCTTTGACACGATCATGGCGCAACTTTAACGCATGGATGCTCGCCTTGACACTCTCACTGATGAGTTGTGTAAGGTGAACACCCTTGTCGGCCGTATTGCTAAACGGCAGGCTCGCCTTGGTGGCTTTGTGGAGTCTCCCTCTCCTTCTCTCGAGGCATCCATGGCATCTGAGGATGATGACTTCGACGATGATGATTATGATGGAGATGGAGATGCTAGCTCCTCCAACTTCGATGAGATGTCTACTTGACACTCTTACTCTTTGTCACTCGTGACAAAAAGGGGGAGTAGTTTTGGTTATGAGAGTAGTCATACTTAGGGAGAGGGTTAGTATATGAGATTTTTGTTAGGAGGAGTGTTAATATTGAGGGATGTAGTGAGGATATTATGTATCTTTTTCTTTTCTCTTCTTTTTAGATACATTATTCATGTACCTCAGGTCTTGTGACCATTTTGACATACATGTACTTATATTAGGTTTATATATATTGATGTATGTTCTTTCACCTACCCTTACCTGTGTTATTTCTTTTCCTTCTTTATACACATGTTTCTTATATTTTGTATGCAATCTATTATTTCTGTTTCACACAAAGATGCCTTGATGAGTTTTGTTTAAAGCGTTTCAGAAATACAGGTTGTCAAAGTCTACTTACCATAAACAGTCTTGCAAAGTTTTTTAAGAGTTTGTGTTAGGATAGATTTTATTGTATTCAACAAGTGAATATGAGTTGAGTGATTTATGACATCTCTTATATCTCATTTGTTAGTTATGGTTTTGTCATGGATTGCCAAAGGGGGAGATTGTTAGGACATATGTGATTCATTTGTTAGGAACATATGTCACTACTTTATGTAATTAGCTAATCCTTTGACAAAACGCACTTTACTTGTAATTGGGTAGATCTAGGATCTGTTTGATGCTTTAAGAAACTTTGTTTCAAGTTCAAGTGTTAAAACCATGCAAGTCTGTCCAAGATTCAAGTGTAGAAAGTGATGTTCATTAAAGCTCGACAGCTAGCTTGGCAGCTTGACATCTATCGAGATTTGTAGAGCTGTTAAAGTCCATGGCTCGACAGCAGCTCGATAGATAGGGTATCTGTCGAGGTTTATGAAGTTTAGTTTTTCAGGACTGTTTTTCATCTAATCTGTGATTATGTGTTTGAGCTTTCTTTTCTCATAACCCTAGATATATATAAGAATTTTTTTAAGGGCTGTCAAAGGTTGCTCATGCGTGTGGCAAAGTTTTTTCATGCAAATTGTGACCGGAGACTAAATTTGCCCTAGTTCATCTTTCTTGTGAAGAAGCTACTGTGTTTGTACACCGTAGGGTTTTGTAACCAAGCATCTTCTCAATCTTCATCGTGTGATGAACTGAAGAACTTTGCAGCCAACAACCTTCTCTAGTTGGTGAATCTGTTGGGATTAGTGCCCTTAAATCCTATTTTATGATGCTATGTATGATATTAAGTATGATATTATGTATGATTTAATATTGTAATTAATAACGTTATTTTATTATTATCTAAAATAATGGTAACATGAATATTCAGACATTATCATATAGTCCATGAGATGCATAGTATGTGATTTATGTGATTTAATCACAAAAGATATAAGTCACAAGTTCTTTGTAAACTTAGAATTTTAGTTCGTAGTCGGTAATGAAATTGGGTATTTCATTTACGAAGGCTATAACATATTAACTAAGATGATTTGTCTTGGTCATGGAAGTGGAGACTTCTAGTTGATATGTTGATATGTTTTAAGAGTTAAGACATATTGGACTAGACCGCTGCGAGATTTATTATTCTCCTAATGACTGTCAAATGAATAATAAATCTCACGACTTATATTTACACGAACTCTTAATCCTAAGAGAATAATGAACCTAATCATGAAGTGTAGGTTGCTTTGATATATCAAGAGTGAGATCTAAAGTAACGATCAAAACCTCAGTATGTTGGGCAACCACATTTAGTGTTGACGGAACATATATTCTCAAGATGGAATTCATAGTCTCTTAACGGAGATACAAAATATTCGCTTGAGATAAGTTTAATGGGTTTGTTATTCAGAATATTAGGCCTAACTACTTTAGTAAATAGTTACTAAAGTATATATTTATAAAATTGGATTTCATAAATATATAATGAATAACTTAAATGATTAAACCGAGTACTCAAGGATTAAGATGTAGTAATTTACAAAGTGGTTGTCTGCTTATATGACTTTGTATTACTATGAATAATTTATGAAGGGATTGCATGTACAATAAAGTCTTGGGATATAATTTATTAATAAGGCCTAGAGTGCAATTATATTTATATAGTGGTATTAAATATAATTAATGATAACTTTGGACTTGTCAAGAGTTGAAAGAAAAGTCCAAGGCCCATTAGAGCTAGTGTCTTATTTGTTCCCTTTTGGTTCCACTCGAGGCCACATATTAGAGCCCAATTGGAAAAGCCTAAAAGGCTAGCCCAATTAGATAACCAGTTATTAAGGGAGAAATATACAGAATTTTTATAGAGATATCTTCATGATATGTATGTGAGTGTTGGACACTCTCTCATTCTCTCTAGAAAAAAAAAAAAACATATAACTGATTGAGAGACCACACATCTTGGGCACAAGTTGAATTGGAGTGAAGATTAAAAGTATTCCCGAGTACTTCTGATCTTTTTTTTTTTTTGAAATTCACTACACCATGGTACACTCTCTTGATTCTATTTTCTGAAACTTACATAGTGCATATTATCAATTGCGAATGAAGTAGATACGTTAATTTTTCGCTGTGTATGATTTGAATGCGATACAAACATGTTATTTCCAACAACTGGTATCAGAGCGGTCTTCAATTTCGAATCCGTATAACATGTTTTGTGAGTTTTAGAATTAGAGATAACGATTTCATAATGTTAGAAGATTATATTTGCATTTATATTTTCTTCATGGTTGTTGAAACTATGATTTGATAAAAACTGATATTGATGTTATGATGTTGTTTAAAATTGAATTTAAGTATGTTAAATTGAACTTTAAGGCTACAGCATCAATGGAATTTAGTTTTGATATCAATCTTTGTCTTTTATGTTCATATGATGGTTGTTAGTTCATGAAAAATCGTTAAAAAAACTGCCTTAGAAAATTTTGGAAATTCAAAATTCACGAAGCTCGATCGATTGAGCAGCTATTGAGCCTTGATCGAGGATCCAGAACTTTTCTTGATCGATCGAGATATATGTTCAATAGATCGAGACTAGAAATTCAGAAGCTCAATCGATCGAGAGGCTGTCGAGCATCGATCGAGGTTACAAAATTTTTCTCAATCGATCGACTAGCTATCGAGCAGGTGTCGAGATAGGAAGATTGTTTCTCGATCGATCGAGAAGCTATTGAGCCTGGGGATTTTGAATTTTTCTAAGTATTTTTCACATGTATAAAGTGCAAGGTTGTGTGTGATTAATTTACACATGATTTATAATCTAAAAACCTTTATTTGTAAAACATATAGTGGGAGAGAGATAGAAATGTTGGATCTCATGACCTCCATTATCGGTTCATAGTAGTGTGGGGTAAGCACCTTGTCTTGGTGTATATGCCTTGCGATCCCAAAGGAGAATGTTTACTTCATTGTACTACAAGATTGACTTGCCTGTTTAAAGTAGTGTGGACAAGCACTTCATCTTGGCGTATATGCCTTGCGATCCTAAAGGAGGGTGTTTTGTTCCATGGTACTACAAGTTTAAACACCATAAAGGGAGATGAAATGTAGCTACACACGATTCTAGATAATGGTGTACACTAGACTAAGTGTAATGTTCACCTCCCAAAGGAGCTATGTCTTTATTACTTAGAGGCTAAAGGTAATATGGCATATTATTAGTGTTTGATAAGAGTTATCATAATAGCACTAATAATGAGAATAGTTCTCAACCAATTAATGTGTTTATAATAAACTTGCTACCAAGAAATTATAGACAAGGATTGGGTTGTCGTTGCATATATTATTTTATGGTTTTATTAAGATTTCATATTATATGCTTATATGCTAAATTGATAATGTCCAGTTTACTTATTATATTCATGTTTATTATTTTTAGATTTGAACATGGCATCATTTAGCCCATTTGTTACCATTCTTAATCAAAACAAACTGACTGAATCTAGTTATGTTGACTGGAAAAGAAATTTGGACATAGTTCTTACAACTAAAGGGCAAAAATAAGTGCTTACTCAACCATCTCCTAGCTTTCCTTCATTAGATGCTCCTCTCGAGGAAAAACAGCGATATGATCGTTGGCAGAAATCTAATGAAATGGCCAAGTGCTATATCCTAGCGTCCATCTCAAATGTTTTACAGCATCAAATGCAAGATGAAGAACTAGCTTCGGACATTATGTTAAGTATGAAGGAGATGTTTGGTGAGCAAGGCTGTTCTGCAAGGCAAGAAACCACGAGGCAAATTTATAATACCAAAATGGCTGAAGGTAGCTCAGTAAAGGAACATTGTCTTACAATGATCTCTAATCCGAACACATTGGAGGTTTTAGGTGTCGATATTGATGGAAAATCCCAAGTGGATATGATACTCCAGTCACTACCGAAATCATTCAAGGAATTCAGACTCAATTATAATATGAACAAAAAGATTTATTCTTTGTCTGAATTGATGAAACAGTTGGTAGCGGCGAAAGGCATCTTTAGTACTTCTAGTGTTGAAGCCCAAATGTGGGTGAAGCTTCTACTTCTCAACCTAAGTCGAAAGGCAAGGGTAAGAAAAAGAAAAAGAAGGACTTCACTAAGCAAGAGGGTAAGCAATTTGCCTTAGGTGTTGCTGACAAAGGAAAGAAGCTTAAAAGAAAATGTTTCCATTATGGTGAGAAAGGACATTGGAAGAGGAATTGCTAAAGTTCAAGGCTGCCAATAATAAGGGTATGAATAGTTCATTCCTCCTTGAAATATGTTTAGTACAAAATCCCACGAATTCCTGGTGTGTGGATTCAGGTTGTAATAATCATATCTGCAATTCTTTGCAGGGATTTCAGGAGAATTGTTTCTTACTTTGGCTAATGGAAGCAGGATTCCGGTTGTAGCTGTTGGAGTGTTTAATTTGTGTTTTGAGTTTAGGGTTTTAATATTAGATGACTGTCTATATGTACCTAATGTTCGTAGGAATTTAATTTCTGTAACTTATTTGGGTAAACATGGATATTGTGTTATCCTTAAAGACAATGTTGTAATAAAGAAGAGTAAAGTGTTTATTTGTTTTAGAAATATTGTAGATGGTCTTTATATTTTAACTCCTGATAAGCATGAATTATACAATTCTGAATTAGATAATAACTCTCATGTAAAATCATTAAAAAGAAAGTTTCCTTCTACTAATGATGCATATCTTTGGCACTTGTGTTTGGGTCATGTAAGATTGAAATTTATCAACCATTTTGTTGGCTTTATTCCGTGCCAATTTGCTTGTATTTCAACACTTATAAACCCTGTATTTAGGTGGGAATCATGTAAGGGTAGTGTGTGAGAGAGTGTGAAGAAATGCTCATGATTATGCAGTGAAGCAGGGACTCGCGACTAGATCTCGCGAGTAGCTCGCGACTGACAAGCCGCTAGAAGATGCACACAAGTGAAGCGTGCAGAGAAGCTGAACTGTCTGCCAGCTGTTGCACTACACGACGAAATATCCAGTCTGGCCATTCAGTTAGCTCGCGGCTTGAACTTGCGACTCAGTCAAGTCGCGAGGTCAAGTAGCCAACCAGCTCTGTTTTGAAAACTGACTCTTCGCATTCCTTTCTCACCCCAGTATAAATACCCCTTATACCCACGAAATGTAGAGAGCTTCCAGAGAGAATTTTGAGAGAGAAACCCTAGAGAAAACAAGACTGGCTCATCCACAATCCTTACATAGTGACTCTTTAAATTCCTCTACTCTCAACCTCTCCATTGTTAGATCCTTAAGAGGTACATTGCTCAAAACCTTTCTCACCATATCCATATCTGTGAGAAGGCCTTTTGGTGCTTTGGAAAGCAATTAGGAAGGGACCAATTGATATTGGTTAATGCTATGGGCTATAGCAGAATCCGAGAAGCTAAAGAAGAAATAGGTTCGGCATAACCTCATTAGAGTAGAAGGTTAGAGGGCTTAGATACACTGGGTAGATTAGGCTTAGAGGGTCTACTGCTATCCATGTATCCAACTACATTCTTTAGTGGATTATTGACCGCTTGGAGGGCGGTGGAGAGGTTTTACGCTAAGGGCTTCGGTTTCCTCTTCGATAACACATCGCTATGTTGTCCTTGTGTTTGCATTTCTCTTCCCTTAATCTTTGCCATTTAATTTCTTCTGTGGATGTGATTTTATTTGGTTTAGATTGTTTACCAATTCTGTTTTAAGCTTATGTTCATTTTCTGCACATAATTTGTTTGATATTAAACTTGAATTGGTAATTTGTAAATTGGGGATCTAAACGTTTATAGTGTTTTTCACACTATTTGAATTTTTTCAGGTCATATTAATTCAAACAGAATTCAAAGACTGATCAAAGATGGACTCTTACAGCCCATGGACTTTCATGAATTTCCAGTTTGTGAATCTTGTTTGGAAGGAAAAATGACTAAACGACCTTTTAATGCAAAAGGTAGAAGAGCCCAAGAATTGCTTGAATTAGTTCATAAGGATGTATGTGGTCCTATGTCAACCCAAGCAAAAGGAGGTTATGAGTACTTCATCACTTTTACCAATGATTACTCTAGATATGGTTATGTGTACCTAATGAGACAGAAGTCCGAAGCCTTGGAAAAGTTCAAAGAGTTTAGGGCTGAAGTTGAGAATCAATTGGGTAAATGCATAAAAGCCATTCGATCTGATCGTGATGGCGAATACCTTCTTGGGGATTTCAAGGATTACTTTACTCAAAATGGGATTGTATCCCAATTAACTGCACCTGAAACTCCCCAACAGAATGGTGTAGCAAAAAGAAGGAACATGACTCTTTTAGAAATAGTTAGGTCAGTGATGAGTTATTCAACTTTACCAATTTCCTTTTGGGGATATGCACTAAAAGCTACAATGCATATTTTAAATTTAGTTTCATCAAAATCTGTTCCTAACACACCCATGGAATTGTGGAGTGGGCAAAAGCCTTGTATGAAATATCTCCACATTTAGGGATGTCTAGCACATGTGTTGAAAGGGAAGTCTGATAAGTTGGAAGTTAAAACAAAATTATGCATGTTTTTAGGCTATTCAAAGAAAACCAAGGGTTATTTATTTTATAATCATAAGGATAACAAAGTGTTTGTTAGCACCCATGCCAAATTTTTGAAAGATGATTATGTGAATAATTTTAATCCTAGAAGTAATGTTGTTTTGGCTAAAATGAATGAACATGTAAATGAACAACCAATGAATGAAACTAGGAATGATGTGGTTGTATTAGATACACCAGAAGATATTACTCAAGAGATGTTTAGAACAAAGGTGCCTCATCGTAGTGGGAGGATTGTTAAGCCACCTATAAGATTTATAGGTCTAGGAGAAACTTATGAAGCTATCTCAGAAGAGGCCCAAAACTAATCCTTACACTTATAAAGAATCAATGAATGATATAGATGCGCATCATTGGGTCAAAGCTACGAAATCTAAATTAGATTCCATGTACTCCAATCAAGTTTGGGATCTTGTAAAGGCGCCTAACGGCATTAATCCTATTGGTTGCAAATGGGTTTACAAGAGGAATAGAGGGATAGATGGAAAGTTTGAAATCTTTAAAGAAAGGCTAGTGGCAAAAGGGTACGCATAAAAAGAAGGTATTGATTATAAGGAAACCTTTTCACCATTAGCAATGCTTAAATCTATCAGAATTCTCTTATCCATTGCTACTCATTATGATTATGAAATTTGGCAAATAGATGTCAAGACTGCATTTCTCAATGGCAATCTTGAAGAGGAAATCTATATGATGCAACCGGAAGGTTTCATAACAAAGAACCAATAGCATATGGTATGCAAGTTGAAAAGGTCCATTTATGGACTTAAGCAAGCATCTAGGTCATGGAACATCAGATTTGATCAAGCAATCAAGTCATTTGGTTTTGAACAAAATCTTGATGAACCATGTGTGTGCAAAAGACATCAAGACAAAGTAGCAATGTTCCTAGTGTTTTATGTTGATGATATTTTACTCATTGGAAATGATGTAGGGGTCATGTCATCAGTAAAGATTTGGTTATCAAGCCAATTTGATATGAAGGACTTGGGTGAGGCTAACTTTATTCTAGGAATCAAGCTTTGGTGAAATCACAAGAATAAGATGTTAGGCTTATCATAAGCTAAGTATATAGATAAGGTTCAAGAACAGTTTAGCATGCAAAACTCCAAGAAATGATTACTTCCTTTTAGACATAGAGTTCCTCTATCTGATGACCAAAGGCTTAAGACTTAAGAGGAAGAAAATATGATGAGACAAGTTCCTTATGCTTCTGCAGTGGGAAGTCTCATGCACGCCATGCTTTGTACTAGACCAGATATCTGTTATTCAATTGGCATGGTCAGCCGATATCAATCAAATCTAAGACCAAAACATTGGCAAGCGATAAAGCATATTCTCAAGTATCTACGGAGAATAAGAAATCATATGCTTGTTTACTAATTGGCTATACAAATTCAGATTTTCAATCAAATCTAGATTTCAGAAAGTCCACTTCAAGTTGTGTGTTCACTTTGGGAGGTGGAGCCATAAGTTGGAGGAGTGCTAAGCAATCTTGTATTGCGGACTCCACCATGGAAGCTAAGTATAATGCTACTTATGAAGCAACAAAAGAAGCTGTCTGGCTCAAGAAATTCCTTTATGATCTTGGTGTAATGAGAATGGAGCAAGTTCCTATCACATTGTTTTGCAACAATAGTCGAGCAATTGCACAATCCAAAGATCCAAGGAATCACAAGAAAGGAAAGCACATTAAGAGAAAGTACCACATCATTCGAGATATTGTTGCTCATGAAGATGTGGTGGTAGCAAAGATTGAAAGTACAAATAATCTAGCAGATCCCTTAACCAAAGCCTTGCCTCAAAGAACTTTCGAGTCACATTTGGAGGGAATGGGAGTTAGATTAGTACACAATAGTCTTTAGGGCAAGTTGGAGATTGTTGGGATTAGTGCCCTTAAATCCTATTGTATAATGCTATGTATGATATTAAGTATGATATTATATAAAACATTATGTATGAATTAATATTGTGATTAATAAAGTTGTTTTATTATTATCTAAAATATTGGTAACATGAATATTTGGACATTAGCATATAGCCCATGAGATGCATAGTATGTGACTTACGTGATTTAGTCACAGAAGATATAAGTCACAAGTTCTTTGTAAACTCAGAATTTTAGTTCATAGTCGATGATGAAATTGGGCATTTCATCTGCGAAGACTATAATATATTAACTAAGATGATTTGTCTTGATCATGGAAGTGGAGACTTCTAGTTGATATGTTGATTTATTTTAAGAGTTAAGACATATTGAATTGGGCCACTGTGAGATTTATTATTCTCCTAACGACTGTCAAATGAATAATGAATCTAACGACTTATATTTACATAAACTCTTAATCCTGAGAGAATAATGGACCTGATCATGAAGTGTAAGTTGCTTTGATATATCAGGTGTGAGATCTAAAGTAACGGTCAAAATCTAAGTATGTTGGCCAGCCACATTTAATGTTAATGGAACATATATTCTCAAGATAGAATTCATAGTCTCTTAACAGAGATACAAAGTATTCTTTTGAGATAAGTTTAATGGATTCAGTTATTCAGAGAGTTAGGCCTAACCACTTTGGTAAGAAATTACTAAAACATATATTTATGAAATTTGATTTCATAAATATATGATGAATAACTTTAAGGATTAAACTGAGTACTCAAGGATTAAGATGTAGTTGTCAGTTTGTTTAGACCCCTTAAACCCAAACAAATTAACCTAGAGAATTAGCCAAGTGATTAACTTAGGTAATTTAAGCAGAACTAGGTTAACACAAATAATTAAAAACAGTAAAGCAGCGGAAATTAAAGAACACAAAGATCTGATGACCCAGGAAAACCAAACCGGTAAAAAACCTGGGGAGGATTTAACCTAGCTATCCTCAAGGTAAACTGAATCCATTATGAAAGAATCGAAGTTTACACAATAAGACTTAGACCACTAACATCCGATTGCTACCCAAGTGTAGGAAACTTACTACCACGACCACGTGACAGCTCCGAGATCTACGGACTCCTTCTTTCTTGAATTCTTCAGCAATCCACAAGCGTACGTGCTTGTATTTCTTGAAGATCTTTGATTCTGCAACTGAATGATTTACCAAGCTCTAAACATAAGTCTTGAGTTTGTAAACCCTAAGTGTATGTGAAGGCAAACACCTCTAGATCTCACAATGAGATTCACAAACACAGCAAAAACAGAACTCTAAAAACGTGGCTAGGGTTTTCCCTTATATACTTAGGGCAAAACATAAAACCCTATACATTAAGTGGGCTAGGGCTGAGTTGGAAAATTCTGCAGAAAAAAAATCTGCACGACTTTCGATCGATCGAGTCTAATTTTCGATCGATCGAGTCAGGCAGAAAGTGCACAGTGAATTCTGCATAAAACTCGATTCCAACTTTACATGAAGAGCCATACTTTGAGCAAGTCTAACACAAGACTAAACATTGTTTTGATCATGGTTTGCCAACATTACAAATTGAAGTTCTAATACATTAGTTCCTAATTCTTAGAACCTAACAAACTCCCCCTTTGGCAATCCGTGACAAAACACAGACTTAACAAAAAGCTCAAAGTTTACAAAATGAAACAGCCCATTACAAAATAAAAAGCCACTTAAACAATTCAACCTAACTACTATCTAACAGTTGCACAATAGACAGCAGCACGACTGAATCAACCTGTATATTCCTGTAACACTTAAGAAACACATAAACGCATGTATGGAAAAAAAAAAACAGGAAATATATAAAAATAACTTCTTGATTTCACATGACACAAAATAAAGACATATATCATGAATAACATCATAAATATAAATCAATAAGCAGAGTAGCATAGTGAATCAAGAAACATATACATCAAAATGTATCTCAACAATATCTCCTAATCAAGAGCTAAAAAGGTAAATACACAGTGAAGCGCCTAGATACAATCTAATAACTCCACAAGCTCCGCAGTATCACTACTAAGTACAAAAATCCCCCTAAAATGAAAATCTCCACAAAAGAAGCTAGATACATAAGAACTACACAATAGAATGCACTCCCCCTTTTTGTGACGAATTGCCAAAGGGCACTCACTCATCATCAAAAGATGGTGGAGGAAAATGACGAGAGCTCGCCAAATCTGCTCGCAATGCACGTAGCTCATCAAGGATGTCCACCAAAAGCTGACCATGAGCCGCCTGAACGATCACGACAGTATCAAGAGTCCGACGAAGGTCAGAAACCTCATCAAACGGTGGAGGAACATCAGCAGCAGCAGCAACAGCAGGATCAGAAGACGTCCCAGCTGCAGGAGTATCTGTAGAAGAAGAAGGGGGTGGAGTGACACCGGAAGGCTCTACCCAAGGACGCTTAGAGCTAGCTCGAAGTTGAGCAGCCCTTTGCCTCAAAAAGGTAGCACCTATAGGAGCAATAACATGAACAGGCTCAGACGCAGGAAAATCACCTAAACCAAGAAAAAGGAGAATCCTATGAATAAAAACGGGAAAGAATAACGCATGAGCCGTAGAGCTAGACCGATGAACCTCGTTCAAAGAACGAAGGAACAAATGAGGAAAACTGATAGGAGCATCAGTAACAAGCGCGTACAAAAACACACATCGCTCAAGAGGGATGATGTGGACACGAGAAATAGGCCACAAAGAATGACACGCTATCCTAAAGAAAAGATAGTGAAGCTCGGAAAGCTCAGCAGAAGTGATCTGAGGATCAGAACCCTACTGGATAGAAGACCTAGTGATGTATGACAGCACGTCATCAAGAGGCGGAGACTCCTCATAAGGAAAAACGGGATGGTCAACAATGGGCACCCCAAGAGCATCAGACACAACTGAAGGGGTAATACGATACTCTACACCTCGTAACCAAACCTTAACCAAGGTGTTGGTATCATAGATGTGGATAGAGAAGTTCGAATAGAACTCTCTAATCAGGGTGGCAGGAGGAGAAGAATGCTCATACTCGAGCAAAGATAACCAACCCCGACGCTCAAAGTTACGTCTCACCTCAGGATCTACCTCATCTAGGATAACCCTACGCTCAGCCTAGATATGACGCCTAAGGTTCAGGGTCTTATAGGTCTCTTATTTCTTCTCACTAGGGAACCGCTCAGTATCAAAAGAAGGTGAAGGATCAGAAGTCCTATGGGCTCTAGATTTCCTAGGCATGATGCGAAGGAAAGAAAGGAGAGACACAAAGAAAGGAGAGACACAAAAAGAGAAGAGCTAAAACATATACCAAGGGCAGACTGCAAGTTAGCACAACACAAAATATAGAAATAACAATTCTATATGATGCATGAACAAAATATGCAAATGATGCATGAACTAATGCAGTGACAAGTTCAAATATAATCCAAATGAACAAAATTGACTTGAGCAAGCAATATTTATCAAAAATACCCAATTTGAAAAACCCAATTTTTTAAAACACAATTAATTGAGAAATTGATCAACATAATAGTTAAACAACGCAATATAATGATCAAATTAATCAATCTAATAAGTCAATTTCATCAACTTCAATCAATTTGAATAAAAACCCCAAAATTCCCAATTTCAAGCCCTAGAAATTCAAAAATTCCACAAATCACCAAATTAATCAAATTAAACCACATATAGTGCTTAGATTAGGTGTCCCCACAAAAACCCATGATTATTTTGAAAAAGAAAGAGCCAAAAATCACTCCAAAAATACCAAAAACTAAAATGGCGAAAATACCCCCAAAAATGCATGAATTAATGCATGAAACATGAAAATAAAAGCAAAAGAAAGGGCATAAAGGACATACTAGACTTGGGAGAGAGAGATTATGCAAAAAGATTTGAAGAAAACGACAAAATCTCCAAGAAAAAAGGCTTGACCGGTTGGTAGGGAGAGAAAGGTTTTGAAAAAGATTTGAAAAGTGAAAAGTCACGTGAGAGAAAAACCTTTTAAAAAAAATTCAGCCCGATTTTCGATTGATCGAAAAACAGATTCGATCGGTCGAAAATCCTTCGATTGATCCAGTATCAATCGAAAACCGATCGAAACACACAGAGACTTTAGAGAGATTTTAAAAACATTTTCGATCGATCGAAAAACAGACTCGATCGATCGAAAATCTGGAAAAATTGAATTTTTGAAAATTGAATCAAATTAGCTCAAAAACTCCTCAAAACATTAACTTTTATGAAAAAGATGCATGAGTATGAGATGAAATGTTTTTCCAAAAACCCATATTTTCAAACCAGATCTCTCAGATTAAGCTTTTCACATAATCTTCCTCAATCAATCAAGCAAGCAAACATGTTTTGCACCAATTTCCATGAATATTCAAACTCGGTTGGTCAGGCCAAAAACACACACAGTAACATGTACACAGTTTAGCAAAGAATAACTTGTGTAGTGTGTGCAACATAGCAAAAGCTTGAGAAACATGTGAGGTGATATGCAAATATTGATTAATCACAATTTCTACAAAATCCATCACATGAATTTGATAAAGACTATTACTTAAAGAGTTACATCATATAATTGTTAGGATATGTGCCCTTAAATCCTATTGTATGATGCTATGTATGATATTATGTATGACATTATGTGAGAAATGATGTATGACTTAATATTGTGTTTAGTAAAGTTGTTTTATTCTTATCCAAAGTAATGGTAACATGAATATTCGAACATTATCAAATAGTCCATGAGATGCATAGTATGTGATTTATGTGAAAAGTCACAGAAGATATAAATCACAAGTTCTTTGTAAACTCAGAATTTTGGTTCGTAGTCAGTGATGAAATTGGGCATTTCATCTGCGAAGACTATAACATATTAACTACGATGATTTGTCTTGATCATGGAAGTGGTGACTTCTAGTTAATATGTTGATATGTTTTAAGAGTTAAGACATATTGAACTGGACCGCTGTGAGATTTATTATTCTCCTAACGACTGTCAATTGAATAATAAATCTCACGACTTGTATTCACATGAACTCTTAATCCTGAGAGAATAATGGACCTGATCATGAAATGTAGGTTGCTTTGATATATCAAGAGTGAGATCTAAAGTAACGGTCAAAACCTCAGTATGTTGGGCAGCCACATTTAATGTTGATAGAACATATATTCTCAAGATGGAATTCATAGTCTCTTAACGGAGATATAAAATATTCCCTTGAGATAAGTTTAATGTGTACAGTTATTCAGAGAGTTAGGCCTAACCACTTTAGTAAGACTAAAGTATATATTTATGAAATTGGATTTCATAAATATATGTGAATAACTTAAAAGGATTAAACTGGGTACTCAAGGATTAAGATGTAGTAATTTACAAAGTGGCAATCTATATTCATGACTTTATATTACTGCAAATATTTTATGAAGGGGTTGCATGTATAATAAAGTCTTGGGATATAATTTATTAATGAGGCCTAGAGTGCAATTATATTTATATAGTGGTATTAAATATAATTAATGGTAACTTTGAACTTGTCAAGAGTTGACAGAAAAGCCCAAGGTCCATTGGAGCTAGTGTCTTATTTGTTCCCTTTTGGTCCCATTCCAAGCCACACACTATAGCCCAATTGGGAAGGCCCAAAAGGCTAGCCCAATTAGATAATCAGTTATGTGGAGAGAAACATACAGAATTTTATATAGAATAAAATGGTTTGTATGTTTAATAAGTGTAATAACATAGGATATAAAGAAAAGAGACACTCTTTCATATTCTCTCTATAAAACATAGAACTGATTGAGAGACCACACATCTTGGGCATCAAGTGGAATTGGAGTGAAGATTGAAAGTGTTCCCGAGTACTTCTTCATTTCGGTTTTGAATTTCACCGCATCAAGGTACACTCTCTTGTTCTCATATTCTAATACCTACATAGTGCATGTTATCATTTGCGAATGAAGTAGATCCGTTTATTTTCCGCTGCGTGTGCTTTGTATTCGATGCAAACATGTATATTACCCAACATTGGTATCAGAGCGGTTTTCATTTCGAATCTGTATAACATGTTTTGTGCATTTTGGAATTAGAGATAATAGTTTCAAGTTGATAGAGAATTATACATTTAATTTTCTGCATGGTTGTTGAAACTATGATTTGATACAAACTGATATTGATGTTATGATGTTGTTTAAATATGAATTTAAGAATGTTAAATTGATCTTTAAGGCTATAGCATCAATAGATTTCAGTTTTGATATCAATCTCTGTCTATCATGTTCGTATGATTGTTGTTAATTCATGCAAAACCGTTGAAAACTGTCTTAGAGAAATTCTGGAAATTCGAGTTTCACGAGTTTCGATCGATCGAAATTTACTTTCGATCGATCGAGTGAAACAGTGATCAATCTTTTGAATCGATTAATATTCGATTGATAGTCGATCGATCAATTTTCTTTTCGATCGATCGAGAGGCGATCGAGTATCAATCGAATCAGACAGAAGGTTTAGTTCAATTGTTTAATTTTTTCGATCGATCGAGGGGCGCATTCGATCTATCAAAAGAAAGAAAATCTGAATTTTTTCTAAGTGTTTTCAAACTTAAATTTTGTGTATAATTAGTTTATGCATGTTTAAAAGATAAAAACCTTTAATTTAAAATATCTAGTGGGAGAGAGATACAAGGGTTGGATCTCACGGCCTTCATTGTTGGTTCATAGTAGTTTGAAATATATATATTGTCTTAGCTTCGAGCTTTGCATTCCATGCGGAGAATATGTATTTCATGGTCCTACAAGATTGAATTTCTTGGTTTATAGTGGTTTGATCAAACACCTTGTCTTAGCTTCGAGCTTTGCATTCCATGCGGAGGGTGTTTTGTATCATGGTACTACATGATAAGCCTGTTAAGGGGATGAAATGTGGCTACACATGATTCTAGACAATGGTATACACTAGACTAAATATTATAGTATCCTCTATGCTGAGTTCCTGCTATAATCATTTAAAGGCCAAATGTATAACGGCATATTATTAAGTGTTTGATAAGAGTTATCATGATAGCACTAATAATGAGAATAGTTCTCAATCAATCATAGTATTTAATGTTCACTCTATGCTAAGGGATATTGAGAATGGGATTGGGTTGTCGTTGCATATATTATATTATGGTTTTATTAAGGTTCCATACTATATGTTTATATGCTAAATTGATAATGTCCAGTTTACTTATTATATTCATGTTTATTATTTCAGATTAGAACATGGCATCATTTAGCCCACTTGTTAGCATTTTTAAACAAAACAAACTGACTGGAACCAATTATGTTGACTGGAAAAGAAACTTGGGCATAGTTCTCACAGCTGAAGAGCACAAATAAGTGCTTATTCAACCATGTCCTAGCTTTCCTTCATTAGATGCTCCTCCTGAGGAAAAACAACGATATGATCGTTGGCAGAAATCTAATGAAATGGCCAAGTGCTACATCCTAGCGTCCATCTCAAATGTTCTACAGCATCAAATGCAGGATGTAGAACTAGCTTCGAACATTATGCAAAGTCTGAAAGAGATGTTTGGTGAGCAAGGCCGTTCTGTAAGGCAAACTATGAGACAAATTTATAATACCAAAATGGCTGAAGGTAGTTCAGTGAGAGAACATTGTCTTACAATGATCTCTAATCTGAATACATTGGAAGTTTTGGGTACCGACATTGATGGAGAATCCCAAGTGGATATGATATTCCAGTCACTACCGGAATCATTCAAGGAATTCAGACTTAATTATAACATGAACAAAAAGATTTATTCTTTGTCTGAATTAATGAATGAGTTGGTAGCGGCGGAAGGCATCCTTGGTACTTCTAATGTTGAAGCCAATGTGGGTGAAGCTTCTACTTCTCAACCTAAGTCGAAAGAAAAGGGTAAGAAGAAGAAGAAGAAGGACTTCACGAAGCAGGAGGGTAAACAAATTGTCTTAGGGGTTGCCGACAAAGGAAAGAAACTGAAAGGAAAATGTTTCCGTTGTGGTGAGAAAGGACATTGGAAGAGGAATTGTCCAAAGTTTAAGGCTGCCAATAAGGGTATGAAAATTTCATTCCTTCTTGAAATATGTTTGGTACAAAATCCCACGGATTCCTGGTGTGTGGATTCAGGTTGTACTAATCATATCTGCAATTCTTTGCAGGGGTTCCATGAGACCAAAAGACTTAAAGAAGGAGAGTTGTTTCTGACCTTGGCTGATGGGAGTAGAATTCCAATTTAACTATTGGAGTGTTTCATTTATGCTTTAAAACTAGGGTTTTAATATTGGAAGACTGTTTATTTGTACCTAATGTTCGTAGGAATTTAATTTCTGCAACTTATTTAGGTAAAAATGGATATTGTGTTATCCTTAAAAACAATGTTGTAATAAAGAAGGATAAAATGTTTATCTGGTCTGGCAATATTGTGGATGGTCTTTATATTTTAACTCCTGATAAGTATGAATTATACAATTCTGAATTAAATAATTACTCTCATGTAAAATCATTAAAGAGAAAGTTTCCTTCTACTAATGATACATATCTTTGGCACTTGCGTTTGGGTCATATTAATACAAACAGAATTCAAAGACTGATCAAAGATAGTCTCTTAGAGCCATTGGATTTTGATGAATTTTCAGTTTGTGAATCTTGTTTGGAAGGAAAAATGACCAAACGACCTTTTAATGCAAAAGGTAGAAGAACCCAAGAGTTGCTAGAATTAGTTCATACGGATGTTTGTGGTCCAATGTCAACCCAAGCAAAAGGAGGTTATGAGTACTTCATCACTTTCACCGATGATTACTCTAGATTTGGTTATGTGTACCTAATGAGACGGAAGTCCGAAACTTTTGAAAAATTCAAAGAGTTTAGGGCTGAAGTCGAGAATCAATTAGGTAAACACATAAAGGCCATTCGATCTGATCGTGGTGGCGAATACCTTCATGGGGATTTTAAGGATTACTTAACTGAAAATGGGATTTTATCTCAATTGACTGCACCTGGAACTCCACAACAAAATGGTGTAGTAGAAAGAAGGAATAGGACTTTTTTAGATATGGTTAGGTCCATGATGAGTTATTCGACTCTACCAACTTCTTTTTGGGGATATGCCTTAAATACTGCAATGTATCTTCTGAATTTAGTACCTTCGAAGTCTGTTCCTAAAACACCTGTGGAGGTTTGGAATGGGCGTAAGCCTAGTATGAGACATCTCCATATTTGGGGTTGTCCAGTACATGTGTTAAAAGGAAAGTTTGACAAGTTACAGTCTAAAACAGAAGTGGTATTCTTTGTAGGGTATCCAAAAGGAACTGCTGGAGGTTTATTCTATAGTCATAAAGATAATAAAGTGTTTGTTAGTACAAATGCCAAATTCTTGGAAAATGACTATATGAATGATTTCACTCCTAGAAGTAGAGTTGTCTTGGCTGAAATGAATGAACCTGTAATTGAACAACCAATGGTTGAAACTAGGGATGATGTGGCTGTATTGGATACACCACAAGATACTACTCATGAGATGTCTAGTACACAGTTGCCTCGTCGTAGTGGGAGGAAATGTTAGGCCACCTATAAGATTCATAGGTCTTGGAGAGACTTATGAGGATATCTCAGAGGAGGCCGAAACTGATCATTACACTTATAAAGAAGCAATGAATGATATAGATGCATATCATTGGGTCCAAGCTATGAAATCAGAATTAGATTCCATGTATTCCAATCAAGTTTGGATCTTGTAAAGGCGCCTAACGGCATTAAACCTGTTGGTTGCAAATAGGTTTACAAGAGGAAGAGAGGGATAGATGGAAAGGTTGAAACCTTTAAAGCAAGGCTAGTGGCAAAAGGGTATATTCAAAAAGAAGGTATTGATTATGAGGAAACCTTTTCACTAGTAGCAATGCTTAAATCTATCAGAATTCTCTTATCCATTGCTGCTCATTATGATTATGAGATTTGGCAAATGGATGTCAAGACTGAATTTCTTAATGGCAATCTTGAAGAGGAAATCTATATGAAACAACCAGAAGGTTTCATAGCAAAGAACCAAGAGCATATGGTATGCAAATTGAATAGGTCCATTTATGGACTTAAGCAAGCATCTAGGTCATGGAACATCAGATTTGATCAAGCAATCAAATCATTTGGTTTTGAAC
Source organism: Lithocarpus polystachyus (assembly GCA_033629205.1). Taxonomy (NCBI): domain Eukaryota; kingdom Viridiplantae; phylum Streptophyta; class Magnoliopsida; order Fagales; family Fagaceae; genus Lithocarpus; species Lithocarpus polystachyus. Next base: position 44,722,553 of record CM066166.1, read on the forward strand.
AAAATCTTGATGAACCATATGTGTACAAAAGACATCAAGACAAAGTAGTAATGTTCCTAGTGCTTTATGTTGATGATATTCTACTCATTGGAAATGATGTAGGGGTCATGTCATCAGTAAAGGTTTGGTTGTCAAGCCAATTTGATATAAAGGACTTTGGTGAGGCTAATTTTATTCTAGGGATCAAGCTTTGGCGAGATCGTAAGAATAAAATGTTAAGCTTATCACAAGCTGGATATATAGATAAGGTTCTAGAACGGTTTAGCATGCAAAACTCCAAGAAATGATTACTTCCTTTCAGACATGGAGTTCCTCTGTCTGATGACCAAAGGCCTAAGACTCAAGAGGAAGAAGATATGATGAGACAAGTTCCTTATGCTTCTGCAGTAGGAAGTCTCATGTATGCCATGCTTTGTACTAGACCAGATATCTGTTTTTCAGTTGGCATGGTCAGCCGAAATCAATCAAATCTAGGACCACAACATTGGCAAGCTGTAAAGCATATTCTCAAGTATCTACGGAGAACGAGAGATTATATGCTTGTTTACCATTGTGAGGATTTGATTCCCATTGGCTATACAGATTCAGATTTTCAATCAGATCTAGATTTCAGAAAGTCCACGTTAGGATGTGTATTCACCTTGGGAGGTGGAGCCATAAGTTGGAGGAGTGTTAAGCAATCTTGTATTGCGGACTCTACCATGGAAGCTGAATATGTTGCTGCTTGTGAGGCGGCAAAGGAAGCTGTTTGGTTCAAGAAATTCCTTTCTGATCTTGGTGTAGTGAGAATGGAGCAAGTTCATATTACATTGTTTTGTGACAATAGTGGAGCGGTTGCGCAATCCAAATATCCAAGGAATCACAAGAAAGGAAAGCACATTGAAAGGAAGTACCACATCATTCGAGACATTGTTTCTCGTGGAGATGTGGTGGTGGCAAAGATTGAAAGTGCAAATAATCTAGCAGATCCCTTTACCAAAGTCTTGCCTCAAAGGACCTTCGAGTCACATTTGGAGGGAATGGGAGTTAGATTAGTGCACAATAGTCTTCAGGGCAAGTGGGAGATTGTTAGGATATGTGCCCTTAAATCCTATTATATGATGCTATGTATGATATTATGTATGACATTATGTGAGAAATGATGTATGACTTAATATTGTGTTTAACAAAGTTGTTTTATTCTTATCTAAAGTAATGGTAACATGAATATTCGGACATTATCAAATAGTCCATGAGATGCATAGTATGTGATTTATGTGAAAAGTCACAGAAGATATAAATCACAAGTTCTTTGTAAACTCATAATTTTGGTTCGTAGTCGGTGATGAAATTGGGCATTTCATCTGCGAAGACTATAACATATTAACTACGATGATTTGTCTTGATCATGGAAGTAGTGACTTCTAGTTAATATGTTGATATGTTTTAAGAGTTAAGACATATTGACCTGGACCGCTGTGAGATTTATTATTCTCCTAACGACTGTCAATTGAATAATAAATCTCACGACTTGTATTCACATGAACTCTTAATCCTGAGAGAATAATGGACCTGATCATGAAATGTAGGTTGCTTTGATATATCAGGAGTGAGATCTAAAGTAACGGTCAAAACCTCAGTATGTTGGGCAGCCACATTTAGTGTTGATAGAACATATATTCTCAAGATGGAATTCATAGTCTCTTAACGGAGATATAAAATATTCCCTTGAGATAAGTTTAATGGGTACAGTTATTCAGAGAGTTAGGCCTAACCACTTTAGTAAGACTAAAGTATATATTTATGAAATTGGATTTCATAAATATATGTGAATAACTTAAAAGGATTAAACCGGGTACTCAAAGATTAAGATGTAGTAATTTACAAAGTGGCAGTCTATATTCATGACTTTGTATTACTGCGAATATTTTATGAAGGGGTTGCATGTATAATAAAGTCTTGGGATATAATTTATTAACGAGGCCTAGAGTGCAATTATATTTATATAGTGTTATTAAATATAATTAATGGTAACTTTGGACTTGTCAAGAGTTGACAGAAAAGCCCAAGGCCCATTGGAGCTAGTGTCTTATTTGTTCCCTTTTGGTCTCACTCCAAGCCACACACTATAGCCCAATTGGGAAGGCCCAAAAGGCTAGCCCAATTAGATAATCAGTTATGTGGAGAGAAACATACAGAATTTTATATAGAGTAAAATGGTTTGTATGTTTAATAAGTGTAATAACATATGATATAAGGAAGAGAGACACTCTTTCATATTCTCTCTAGAAAACGTAGAACTGATTGAGAGACCACACATCTTGGGCATCAAGTGGAATTAGAGTGAAGATTGAAAGTGTTCCCGAGTACTTCTTCATTTCGGTTTTGAATTTCACCGCATCAAGGTACACTCTCTTGTTCTCATATTCTAAAACCTACATAGTGCATGTTATCAATTGCGAATGAAGTAGATCCGTTTATTTTCCGCTGCGTGTGTTTTGTATTCAATGCAAACATGTATATTACCCAACAATAACTCTCACATCTCCTAGAATAAAAGCTTGCCATCATGTAAGTTTCTTGATTTGCCTCATTTATTCAATTTAATTGTTAGAAACTTAATAAAATAGCCGGGATAATGTACACACCAATTTTATTTGAATTTGTGAGATTATTGTAGCCCAATAATGTACACACCAATTTTAATAGAGGCTACACCTTATGTTCTTTTTGTGCATGTGCTACACTTTCTCGAGCACAAAATCTTACGATATGCACTAAGGTGTTCATGATTGGCTAATAAACAGTGGTGAGATGGTTATTTATGCCTTTCTCAATAAGAACAAGTCTGATAATCAAAGACATGAGACTTCAAGATCAAGATCATGTGATCAATAAATATAGCATCTTCCCATACAACATGCACAACAAAACTTTAGCTAGTAAAGTGCAACAGAAATAAGTGCATCAACGCTAAACAAGGTACATAAACATGTTATGCAAAATTTGATTGACCAACCTTGTCTTCAGATTCAAAGAAACAATTGCAAAAAAAAACACACTTTGCAAATTTTTTTTTTAAATAAAAAAAAATCCTAGAATGAAATGCATGAATGTTATGCAATGCAAATCCTAGAAACAAAGGTCACAAAAGATAGAGCAATGAAGCACAAGGACCATGTCAGGCAGACTCAATTAGGTTGAGCCTTTTACATCCAAAACTTTTTAGATGCAACTCTTGCATTGGAGTTATGATTCACATTAGAATTCTAAACAACTCCAGGATTGGAATAAATGTTTAATGCCTTTACCAATTCACCAATAAGTACCATGGGATAAGGTGCATGGGGCACAGGTACTTTAGTTTTATTTGCTCGCTTCGCAGCTTGCAATTTAAAACAATTTGGACGAATGTGTCCAGATTTTCCACAAAAATGACAAACCCCTGCAAGCTTATCATGCAACTTGCCCTTAGTAGAAGTAGAAGCTCTGGAATGAGAAGCTTGAAGATCAACCCTAATCTTTCTAGGTGGAGTAACATCTATAGGTTTGACAGGTTCACTCACCAAGGGTTTTACAATCTCACTCTTAGGAGGTTCAGAAGACGGGACAAATTTAGTGGAAGAAGGTTCAGGCACAGAGATGCTATCCACAAAACCTAAACCAGTTTTATCATAAGGAGACTTTTGAACACTCAGCATGTGATCAAGTTTGGAGCTTGCAGACCTATTAGTTTGTTCTCTAGCAACAGTTAACTCAAGTTCCAAACATTTAACTTTATCAAGTAAAAGCATGTTCTCAGTTTTCACATTATTCAAAAGCTCATTTGCATCAAACAATTTCACAAGTAAATTTTTCTTTTCAAGTTCCAAAGATGCCATTTTCTTCAAGCCTAAATCAACATTCATGGCATCCTTTGGAGCAACTTTGCAAAGTTTATTATAGGCTTCTTGTAAATCTGCATCCTCAGAGAGTTCCCCATCAGAAGGGTTCTCTTCAACAGGCATGCTTTCATTTACTACAGTAGTAGCAGTGAAAGCAATGAAGTTTCCATCCTCATCACTAGCGGATTCATTGTCAGAAACTTCATCATCACTAAGGGTTACAGCCATAGCTTTACCCTTAGACCTCAAGTATGTAGGACATTCAGATTTTAAATGACCATACCCTTGACAACCATAACATTGTTGTCCCAAAGAATTATTAGAAGGATGACCTACTTTCTCCTTAGGTTTTTCAGTGTTATTAACCTTAGTGGAATCATTCTTCCTGAAATTTCTAGGTTCAATAGTGTTCTTGCCTCTTGCCCTTCTGTTATTGTTCCTAAGAAAGTTTCTAAAATTCTTGGCAAGATAGGCAATCTCTGTAGCAGAGAGTTCATCATCAAATCCACCATCCTCAACATCATCAACAGACTTAAGAGCCATTGATTTGGATTTGTTAGTCTTAGGGAGGTCTAACTCATAGGACTGAAGAGATCCTACAAGTTCATCAACAAGGATGGAGTCCACATCCTTGCTCTCAGTGATGGCAGTCACTTTGGGTCTAAAATCCTCAGTCAAAGATCTAAGAATCTTCCTAACAATTTTAGGTTGATCATAGATTTCACCCAAATTATAAGCAGAATTAACAATATCATTCAATTTAGCATAGAATTCATCAAAAGATTCATCATCATTCATTCTAATGCTTTCAAATCTAGAGGTTAATTGCTGCAACTTATTAATCTTAACTGCCTTTGTGCCTTCATGCACAGTCTGGAGGATTTTCCAAGCAGTATGAGCAACCTCAACATTAGAGATTCTCTTAAATTCCTCCATGGAAACAGCATTAAAAATAGCATTCATAGCTTTGCTATTGAAAGCGGCTGCCTCCTTTTGAGAAGTTTGCCACTCACTCACAAGAGTAGTGGGCTTCTCCCATCCGTACTCAACGGAATTCCAAACTCTCTCATCAATGGATTTCAGGAATGCTTTCATCATTACTTTCTAATAAGCATAGTTGTTTCCATCAAAGTGAGGTGGAACAACAAGAGTGTCCGTGTTCCATGACAACAAGGGTCAAGGATTAGCTAAAAGATCAAAGGATCAAAAACAAAAGCTACCAGCTCTGATACCACTTGTCAGTTTGTTTAGACCCTTTAAACCCAAACAGATTAACCTAGAGAATTAGCCAAGTGATTAACTTAGGTAATTTAAGCAGAACTAGGTTAACACAAATAATCAAAAACAGTAAAGCAGTGGAAATTAAAGAACACAAAGATCTGATGACCCAGGAAAACCAAACCGGTAAAAAAACTGGGGAGGATTTAACCTAGCTATCCTCAAGGTAAACTGAATCCACTACGAAAGAATCGAAGTTTACACAATAAGACTTAGACCACTAACATCCTATTGCTACCCAAGTGTAGGAAACTTACTACCACGACCACGTGACAGCTCCGAGATCCACAGACTCCTTTTTTCTTGAATTCTTCAGCAATCCACAAGCGCACCTGCTTGTATTTCTTGAAGATCTTTGATTCTGCAACTGAATGATTTACCAAGCTCTAAACATAAGTCTTGATTTTGTAAACCCTAAGTGTATGTGAAGGCAAACACCTCTAGATCTCACAATGAGATTCACAAACACAGCAAAAACAGAATTCTAAAAACGTGGCTAGGGTTTTCCCTTATATACTTAGGGCAAAACATAAAACCCTATACATTAAGTAGGCTACGGCTGAGTTGGAAAATTCTGCAGAAAAACAATCTGCACGACTTTCGATCGATTGAGTCTAATTTTCGATCGATCGAGTCAGGCAGAAAGTGCACAGTGAATTCTGCATAAAACTCGATTCCAACTTTACATGAAAAGCCATACTTTGAGTAAGTCTAACACAAGACTAAACATTGTTTTGATCATGGTTTGCCAACATTACAAATTGAAGTTCTAATACATTAGTTCCTAATTCTTAGAACCTAACAGTAGTAATTTACAAAGTAATTTACAAAGTGGCACTCTACTTTCATGACTTTATATTACTACGAATATTTTATGAAGGGGTTGCATGTACAATAAAGTCTTAGGATATAATTTATTAATAAGGCCTAAAGTGCAAATATATTTACATAGTAGTATTAAACATAATTAATGTAACTTTGGACTTGTCAAGAGTTGACAGAAAAGTCCAAGGCCCATTGGAGCTAGTGTCTTATTTGTTCCCTTTTGGCCCCACTCCAAGCCATATACTAGAGCCTAATTGGAAAATCTCAAAAGGCTAGCCTAATTAAATAATCAATTATTAAGGGAAAAACATACAGAATTTTTATAGAAATATCTTCATGATATGTATGTGAGTGTTGGACACTCTCTTATTCTCTCTAGAAATAATCACATATAATTGATTGAGAGACCACACATCTTGGGCACAAATGGAATTGGAGTGAAGATTAAAAGTGTTCCCGAGTACTTCTGATCTTTGTTTTGAAATTCACTGTGCCAAGGTACACTCTCTTGATTCTATATTCTGAAACTTACATAATGCATGTTATCAATTGCGAATGAAGTAGATCCGTTAATTTTTCACTGTGTATGATTTGTATGCGATACAAACATGTTATTTCGAACAACTGGTATCAGAGCGGTCTTCAATTTCAAATCTGTATAACATGTTTTGTGAGTTTTAGAATTAGAGATAATAGTATCATAATGTTAGAAGATTATATTTGCATTTAATTTTCTGCATGGTTGTTGAAAATATGATTTGATAAAAATTGATATTGATGTTATGATGTTGTTTAAATTTGAATTGAAGTGTGCTAAATTGAACTTTAAGGCTATAGCATCAACGGAATTTAGTTTTAATATCAATCTCTGTCTTTCATGTTCATATGATGGTTGTTAGTTCATGAAAAGTCGTTAAAAAAACTGCCTTAGAAAATTCTGAAAATCATATTCATGTTTATTATTTTCAGATTTGAACATGACTTCATTTAGCTCACTTGTTACTATTCTTAATCAAAACAAACTAACTGGATCCAACAATGTTGACTGGAGAAGAAATTTGAACATTGTTCTTACAGCTGAAGAGCACAAATATGTGCTCACTCAACCATGTCCTAACTTTCCTTCATTAGATGCTTCTCCTGAGTAAAAACTGTAATATGATCGTTGGCAAAATCTAATGAGATGGCCAAGTGCTACATCCTAGCATCTATCTCAAATGTTCTATAGTGTCAAATGCAAGATGTAGAACTAGCTTCAAACATAATGTTAAGTTTGAAGGAGATGTTTGGTGAGCGAAGCCGTTCTGCAAGGCAAGAAACCATGAGGCAAATTTATAATACCAAAATGGATTATGGCAGTTCAGTGAGGGAGCAGTGTCTTACAATGATCTCTAATCTGAATACATTGGAGGTTTTAAGTGTTAGGAAATATATATGGTTGCATCGCATACAAAACATACGCAGCGCAAAATAAACGAATCTACTTCATTCGCAATTGATAACATGCACTATGTAGGTTTCAGAATAAAAGAACAAGAGAGTGTACCTTGATGCGGTGAAATTTAAAACCGAATGAAGAAGTACTCGGGAAGACTTTCAATCTTCACTCCAATTCCAGTTGATGCCCAAGATGTGTGGTCTCTCAATCAGTTCTATGTTTTCTAGAAAGAATATATGAAAGAGTGCCTCTCTTCCTTATTTCGTATTCTAATATGTTCATTAAACATACAAACCATTTTATTCTATATAAAATTCTGTATGTTTCTCTCCACATAACTGATTATCTAATTGGGCTAGCCTTTTGGGACTTCCCAAATGGACTTTAGTGTGTGGCTTGGAGTGGGACCAAAAGGGAACAAATAAGACACTAGTTCCAATGGGCCTCGGGCTTTTCTGTCAACTCTTGACAAGTCCAAAGTTACCATTAATTATATTTAATACCACTATATAAATATAATTGCACTCTAGGCCTCATTAATAAATTATATCCCAAGACTTTATTATACATGCAACCCCTTCATAAAATATTCGTAGTAATACAAAGTCATGAATATAGACTGCCACTTTGTAAATTACTACATTTTAATCCTTGAGTACCCGGTTTAATCCGTTTAAATTATTCACCATATATTTATAAAATCCAATTTCATAAATATATACTTTAGTCTTACTAAAGTGGTTAGGCCTAACTCTCTGAATAACTGTACCCATTAAACTTATCTCAAGGGAATATTTTATATCTCCGTTAAGAGACTATGAATTCCGTCTTGAGAATATATGTTCCATCAACACTAAATGTGGCTGCCTAACATACTGAGATTTTGACCGTTACTTTAGATCTCACTCCTGATATATCAAAGCAACCTACATTTCATGATCAGATCCATTATTCTCTCAGGATTAAGAGTTCATGTGAATACAAGTCGTGAGATTTATTATCAATTGACAGTCGTTAGGAGAATAATAAATCTCACAGCGGTCCAGTTCAATATGTCTTAACTCTTAAAACATATCAACATATTAACTAGAAGTCACCACTTCCATGATCAAGACAAATCATCGTAGTTAATATGTTATAGTCTTCGCAGATGCAATGCTCAATTTCATCACCGACTACGAACCAAAATTCTGAGTTTACAAAGAACTTGTGATCTATATCTTCTGTGACTAAACCACATAAATCACATACTATGCATCTTATGGACTATTTGATAATGTCCGAATATTCATGTTACCATTATTTTAGATAAGAATAAAACAACTTTATTAAACACAATATTAAGTCATACATGATTTCTCACATAATGTCATACATATTATCATACATAGCATCATACAATAGGATTTTAGGGCACATATCCTAACAATCTCCCACTTGCCCTAAAGTCTATTGTGCACTAATCTAACTCCCATTCCCTCTAAATGTGACTCGAAGGTCCTTTGAGGCAAGGCTTTGGTAAAAGGATCTGCTAGATTATTTGCACTTTCAATCTTTGCAACCACCACATCTCCACGAGCAACAATGTCTCGAATGATGTGGTACTTTCTCTCAATGTGCTTTCCTTTCTTGTGATTCCTTGGATCTTTGGATTGTGCAACTACTCCACTATTGTCACAATACAATGTGATAGGAACTTGCCCCATTCTCACTACACCAAGATCAGAAAGGAATTTCTTGAGCCAAACAGCTTCCTTTGCCGCCTCACAAGCAGCAACATATTCAGCTACCATGGTGAAGTCCGCAATACAAGATTGCTTAACACTCCTCCAACTTATGGCTCCACCTCCCAAGGTGAAAACACATCCTGACGTGGACTTTCTGAAATCTAGATCCGATTGAAAGTCTGAATCTGTATAGCCAATGGGAATCAAATCCTCACAACGGTAAACAAGCATATAATCTCTTGTTCTCCGTAGATACTTGAGAATATGCTTTACAGCTTGCCAATGTTGTGGTCCTGGATTTGATTGATATCGGCTGACCATGCAAACTAAAAAAAAAATATCCAGTCTAGTACAAAGCATGGCATACATGAGACTTCCTACTGCAGAAGCATAAGGAACTTGTCTCATCATATCTACTTCCTCTTGAGGCTTAGGCCTTTGGTCATCAAACAGCGGAACTCCATGTCTAAAAGGAAGTAATCCTTTCTTGGAGTTTTGCATGCTAAACCGTTCTAGAACCTTATCTATATATCCAACTTGTGATAAGCATAACATCTTATTCTTACGATCTCGCCAAAGCTTGATCCCTAGAATAAATTAGCCTCACCCAAGTCCTTCATATCAAATTGGCTTGACAACCAAACCTTTACTGACGACATTACACCTACATCATTTCCAATGAGTAGAATATCATCAACATAAAGCACTAGGAACATTACTACTTTGTCTTGATGTCTTTTGTACACACATGGTTCATCAAGATTTTGTTCAAAACCAAATGATTTGATTGCTTGATCAAATCTGATGTTCCATGACCTAGATGCTTGCTTAAGTCCATAAATGGACCTATTCAACTTGCAAACCATATGCTCTTGGTTCTTTGCTGTGAAACCTTCTGGTTGTATCATATAGATTTCCTCTTCAAGATTGCCATTAACAAATGCAGTCTTGACATCTATTTGTCAAATATCATAATCATAATGAGCAGCAATGGATAAGAGAATTCTGATAGATTTAAGCATTGCTACTGGTGAAAAGGTTTCCTCAAAATCAATACATTCTTTTTTAGTATACCCTTTTGCCACTAGCCTTGCTTTAAAGGTTTCAACCTTTCCATCTATCCCTCTCTTCCTCTTGTAAACCCATTTGCAACAAACAGGTTTAATGCCGTTAGGCGCCTTTACAAGATCCCAAACTTGATTGGAATACATGGAATCTAATTCTGATTTCATAGATTGGAATACATGAATCTTATAGGTGGCCTAACATTCCTCCCACTACGACGAGGCAACTGTGTACTAGACATCTCATGAGTAGTATCTTGTGGTGTATCCAATACAGCCACATCGTCCCTAGTTTCAACCATTGGTTGTTGAATTACAGGTTCATTCATTTCAGCCAAGACAACTCTACTTCTAGGATTAAAATTATTCACGTAATCATGTTCCAAAAATTTGGCATGAGTGCTAACAAACACTTTGTTATCCTTATGATTATAGAATAAATAACCCTTGGTTTCCTTTGAATACCCTAAAAACATGCATACTTCCGTTTTAGCTTCCAACTTCTCAGACTTCCCTTTCAACACATGTGCTGGACATCCCCAAATGTGGAGATATTTCATACTAGGCTTGCGCCCACTCCACAATTCCATAGGTGTGTTGGGAACAGATTTTGATGGAACTAAATTCAAAATATGCATTGCAGTTTTTAGTGCATATCCCCAAAAGGAAACTGGTAAAGTTGAGTAACTCATCATGGATCTAACCATTTCTAAAAGAGTCCTATTCTTTCTTTCTGCTACACCATTTTGTTAGGGAGTTCCAAGTGCAGTCAATTGGGATACAATCCCATTTTGAGTTAAGTAATCCTTGAAATCCCCAAGAAGGTATTCGCCACCACGATCAGATCGAATGGTCTTTATGTGTTTACCCAATTGATTCTCAACTTCAGCCTTAAACTCTTTGAATTTTTCAAAAGCTTCGGACTTCCGTCTCATTAGGTACACATAACCAAATCTAGAGTAATCATCGGTGAAAGTGATGAAGTACTCATAACCTCCTTTTGCTTGGGTTGACATAGGACCACAAACATCCATATGAACTAATTCTAGCAACTCTTGGGCTCTTCTACCTTTTGCATTAAAAGGTCATTTGGTCATTTTGCCTTCCAAACAAGATTCACAAACTGGAAATTCATCAAAGTCCAATGGCTCTAAGAGACCATCTTTGATCAGTCTTTGAATTCTGTCTGGATTAATATGACCCAAACGCAAGTGCCAAAGATATGCATCATTAGTAAAAGGAAACTTTCTCTTTAAAGATTTTACATGAGAGCTATTATCTAATTCAGAATTATATAATTCATGCTTATCAGGAGTTAAAATATAAAGACCATCCACAATATTGCCAGAACAGATAAACATTTTATCCTTCTTTATTACAACATTGTCTTTAAGGATAACACAATATCCAGTTTTACCTAAATAAGTTGCAGAAATTAAATTCCTACGAACATTAGGTACAAATAAACAGTTTTCCAATATTAAAACCCTAGTTTCAAAGCATAAATTAAACACTCCAATAGCTACAACTAGAATCCTACTCCCATCAGCCAAGGTCAGAAACAACTCTCCTTCTTTAAGTCTTCTGGTCTCCTGGAACCCCTGCAAAGAATTGCAGATATGATTAGTACAACCTGAATCCACACACCAGGAATCCGTGGGATTTTGTACCAAACATATTTCAAGAAGGAATGAAATTTTCATACCCTTATTGGCAGCTTTGAACTTTGGATAATTCCTCTTCCAATGTCCTTTCTCACCATAATGGAAACATTTTCCTTTCAGCTTCTTTCCTTTGTCGGCAACCCCTAAGAAAATTTGTTTACCTTCCTGCTTAGTGAAGTCCTTCTTCTTCTTCTTCTTACCCTTGCCTTTCGACTTAGGTTGAGAAGTAGAAGTTTCACCCACATTGGCTTCAATATTAGAAGTACCAAGGATACCTTCCGCCGCTACCAACTCATTCATTAATTTAGACAAAGAATAAATCTTTTTGTTCATGTTATAATTAAGTCTGAATTCCTTGAATGACTCTGGTAGTGACTGGAGTATCATATCCACTTGGGATTCTCCATCAATGTCGGCACCCAAAACTTCCAATGTGTTCAGATTAGAGATCATTGTAAGACAATGTTCTCTCACTGAACTACCTTCAGCCATTTTGGTATTATAAATTTGTCTCATGATGTCTTGCCTTGCAGAACGGCCTTGCTCACCAAACATCTCCTTCAGACTTAGCATAATGTCCGAAGCAAGTTCTACATCGCGCATTTGATGCTGTAGAACATTTGAGATGGACGCTAGGATGTAGCACTTGGCCATTTCATTAGATTTCTGCCAACGATCATATCGTTGTTTTTCCTCAGGAGGAGCATCTAATGAAGGAAAGCTAGGACAAGGTTGAGTAAGCACATATTTGTGCTCTTCAGCTGTGAGAACTATGTCCAAGTTTCTTTTCCAGTCAACATAATTGGTTCCAGTCAGTTTGTTTTGATTAAGAATGCTAACAAGTGGGCTAAATGATGCCATGTTCAAATCTGAAAATAATAAACATGAATATAATAAGTACACTGGACATTATCAATTTAGCATATAAACATATAATATGGAACCTTAATAAAACCATAATATAATATATGCAACGACAACCCAATCCCGCAATTAATATTCCTCGGTAGCGAGGTCATACCAATCACTATGATTAAGCAAGGATTATCCTCATTATTAATGCTATCATGGTAACTCTTACCAAACAAAAATAATGTGCCGCTTATTCTTTAGCCTCTAAATGATAATGACATAGCTCCGTAGGGAGGTTAACATCATACTTAGTCTAGTGTACACCATTGTCTAGAATCAATGTGAGTCACCAAGTAACTCCACGGTAGTGTGGTCGCTCTTAATGTAAAAACACACTTCATCTATCATTAAGAAGTTTAACCTGTAGTACCATGAATTAAACACCCTCCATAGGGAGCAAGGCATATACGCCAAGGTGAGGTGATTAATCACACTACTATAAACCGACAATGGAGGCTGTGAGATCCAACCCTTGAATCTCTCTCCCACTAGATGTTTTAAAATAAAGGTTTTTATCTTTTAAACATGCATAAACTAATTATACACAGCCTTGCTATACTAATCACTTAAAATAAAGGTATTAATCACACACCTTTTTAAGTTTGAAAACACTTAGAAAAAATTCAGATTTTCTTTCTTTCGATCGATCGAATGTGCCCCTCGATCGGTCGAAAAAATTAAACAATTCGAACTTGACCTTCTGTCTTGTTCGATTGATACTCGATCGCCTCTCGATTGATCGAAAAGAAAATTCGATCGATCGACTAGCAATCGAATATCAATCGTTCCAAAAAGATTGGTCTTTGTATTACTCGATCGATCGAAACTCGTAAAACTCGAATTTTCAGAAATTCTTTTAAGGCAGTTTTCAACGGTTTTGCATGGATAAACAACCATCATACGAAAATGATAGACAGAAATTGATATCAAAACTGAAATCTATTGATGCTATAGCCTTAAAGATCAATTTAACATTCTTAAATTCATATTTAAACAACATCATAACATTAATATCAGTTTTTATCAAATCATAGTTTCAACAACCATGCAGAAAATTAAATGTATAATCCTCTATCAACTTGAAACTATTATCTCTAATTCCAAAACGAAAAAAACATGTTATACAGATTCGAAATGAAGACCGCTCTGATACCAATGTTAGGAAATATATATGTTTGCATCGCATACAAAACATACGCAGCAGAAAATAAACGGATCTACTTCATTCGCAATTGATAACATGCACTATGTAGGTTTCAGAATATAAGAACAAGAGAGTGTACCTTGATGCGGTGAAATTTAAAACCGAATGAAGAAGTACTCGGGAAAACTTTCAATCTTCACTCCAATTCCACTCGATGCCCAAGATGTGTGGTCTCTCAATCAATTCTATGTTTTCTAGAGAGAATATATGAAAGAGTGTCTCTTTTCCTTATTTCGTATTCTAATATGTTCATTAAACATACAAACCATTTTATTCTATATAAAATTATGTATGTTTCTCTCCACATAACTGATTATCTAATTGGGCTAGCCTTTTGGGCCTTCCCAAATGGGCTTTAGTGTGTGGCTTGGAGTGGAACCAAAAGGGAACAAATAAGACACTAGTTCCAATGGGCCTCGGGCTTTTCTGTCAACTCTTGACAAGTCCAAAGTTACCGTTAATTATATTTAATACCACTATATAAATATAATTGCACTCTAGGCCTCATTAATAAATTATATCCCAAGACTTTATTATACATGCAACCCCTTCATAAAATATTCGTAGTAATACAAAGTCATGAATATAGACTGCCACTTTGTAAATTACTACATCTTAATCCTTGAGTACCCGGTTTAATCCTTTTAAGTTATTCACCATATATTTATAAAATCCAATTTCATAAATATATACTTTAGTCTTACTAAAGTGGTTAGGCCTAACTCTCTGAATAACTGTACCCATTAAACTTATCTCAAGGGAATATTTTATATCTCCGTTAAGAGACTATGAATTCCGTTTTGAGAATATATGTTCCATCAACACTAAATATGGCTGCCCAACATACTGAAGTTTTGACCGTTACTTTAAATCTCACTCCTGATATATCAAAGCAACCTACATCTTATGATCAGGTCCATTATTCTCTCAGGATTAAGAGTTCATGTGAATACAAGTTGTGAGATTTATTATTCAATTGACAGTCGTTAGGAGAATAATAAATCTCACAGCAGTCCAGTTCAATATGTCTTAACTCTTAAAACATATCAACATATTAACTAGAAGTCACCACTTTTATGATCAAGACAAATCATCGTAGTTAATATGTTATAGTCTTCGCAAATGAAATGCCCAATTTCATCACCGACTATGATCCAAAATTCTGAGTTTACAAAGAACTTGTGATCTATATCTTCTGTGACTAAATCACATAAATCACATACTATGCATCTCATGGACTATTTGATAATGTCCGAATATTCATGTTACCATTATTTTAGATAAGAATAAAACAACTTTATTAAACACAATATTAAGTCATACATGATTTCTCACATAATGTCATACATAATATCATACATAGCATCATACAATAGGATTTAAGGGCACATATCCTAACATTAGGTGCCGATATAGATGAAAAATCCCAAGCCGATATGATACTCCAGTCACTACTGGAATCATTCAAGGAATTCAGACTCAACTATAATATGAAAAAAATGATAATTCATTGTCTGAATTAATGAATGAGTTAGTAGCGGCGGAAGGCATCCTTGGTACTTCTAGTATTGAAGCCAATATTGGTGAAGCTTCTACTTCTTAACCTAAGTTGAAAGGCAAGGGTAAGAAGAAGAAGAAGAAGAAGAAGAAGAAGGAACAAATATGTCTTTAGTATATGGCTTGGAGTGGGACCAAAAGGGACAAATAAGACGCTAGCTCTAATGGGCATTGGGCTTTTCTGTCAACTCTTGACAAGTCCAAAGTTACCATTAATTATATTTAATACTACTATATAAATATAATTACACTCTAGGCCTTATTAATAAATTATATCACAATACTTTATTGTACATGCAAGGCCTTTATAAAATATTCGTAGTAATACAAAGTCATTAAAGTAGACTGTCACTTTGTGGATTACTACATCTTAATCCTTAAGTACCCGGTTTAATCCTTTTAAAGTTATTCATCATATATTTATCAAATACAATTACATAAATATATACTTTAGTAAACTCTTTACTAAAGTGGTTAAGCCTAACTCTCTGAATAATCGAATCCATTAAACTTATCTCAAGAGAATATTTTGTATCTCGGTTAAGAGACTATGAATTCCAAATTAAGAATATATGTTCCATCAACACTAAATGTGGTTACCCAACATACTGAGGTTTTGACCGTTACTTTAGATCGCACTCCTAAAATATCAAAGCAAGCTACACTTCATAATTAGGTCCATTATTCTCTCAGGATTAAGAGTTCATGTAAATAGAATTTGTGAGATTTATTATTCATTTGACAGTCGTTAGGAGAATAATAAATCTCACAGTAATCCAATTCAATATGTCTTAACTCTTAAAACATACCAACATATCAACTAAAAGTCTCCTCTTCCATGATCAAGACAAATCATCTCAGTTGATAAGTTATAGTCTTCCCAGATGAAATGCCCAAATTCATCACCGACTACAAACTAAAATTCTGAGTTTACAAAGAACTTGTGAAATATATCTTCTGTGACTTTTCACATAAATCATATACTATGCATCTCATGGACTACGTGATAATGTCTGAATATTCATATTACATTATTTTAGATAATAATAAAAGAACTTTATTAATTACAACATTAAGTCATACATAATGTCGTACACAGCATCATACAATAGGATTTAAGGGCACTAATCCCAACAATCTCCCACTTGCCATAACGACTATTTTGCACTAATCTAACTCTTATTCCCTCCAAATGTGACTCGAAAGTCCTTTGAGGCAAGGTTTTGGTAAAGGGATCTGCTCAATTATTTGCACTCTCAATCTTTGCTACTACTACATCTCCACGAGCAACAATGCCTCAATGCGCTTTCCTTTCTGATGATTCCTTAGATCTTTGGATTGTGCAACTACTCCACTATTGTCGCAAAACAATGTGATAGTAACTTGCTCCATTCTCATTACACCAAGATCAGAAAGGAATTTCTTGAGCTAGACAGCTTCCTTTGCCACTTCACAAGCAGCGACATATTCAGCTTCCATGGTGGAGTCAGCAATACAAGATTGCTTAACACTCCTCAAACTAATGGCTCCACCTCCCAAGGTGAACACACAACCTGAAGTGGACTTTCTAAAATCTAGATCTGATTGAAAATTTGAATCTGTATAGCCAATGGGATTCAAATCCTCACACCGGTAAACAAGCACATAATCTCTCGGTCTCCGTAGATACTTGAGAATATGCTTTACTGCATGCCAATGTTTTGATCCTGGATTTGATTAATATCAACTGACCATGCCAACTAAATAATAGATATCCGGTCTAGTACAAAGCATGGCATACATGAGACTTCCTACTATAGATGCATAAGGAACTTATCTCCATATATTTTCTTCCTCTTTAGTCTTAGACTTTTAGTCATCAAATAGAGGAACTCCATGTCTGAAAGGAAGCAATCCTTTCTTGGAATTTTGCATGCTAAACCATTCTAGAACCTTATTTATATATCTAGCTTGTGATAAGCCTAACATCTTATTCTTGCGATCTTGCCAAAACTTGATACCTTGAATAAAGTTAGTCTCACCCAAGTCCTTCATATCAAATTGGCTTGACAACCAAACCTTTACTGATGACATTACCCTTACATAATTTCCAATGAGTAGAATATCATCAACAAAAAGCACTAAGAACATTACTACTTTATCTCGATGTCTTTTCTACATACATGGTTCATCAAGATTTTGTTCAAAACCAAAAGACTTGATTGCTTGATCAGATCTAATGTTTCATGACCTAGATGCTTTCTTAAGTCCAAAAATGGACCTTTTCAACTTGGATACCATATGCTCTTTGTTCTTTGCTATGAAACCCTCTAGTTGCATCATATAGATTTCTTCTTCAAGATTGCCATTAAGAAATGTAGTCTTGACATCCATTTGCCAAGTCTCATAATCATAATAAGAAGCAATGGATAAGAGAATTCTGATAGATTTAAGCATTGCTACTAGTGAAAAGGTTTCTTCATATGAATACCTTCTTTTTGTGTGTACCCTTTTGCCACTAGCCTTGCTTTAAAGGTTTCAACCTTTCCATCTATCCTTCTCTTCCTCTTGTAAACCCATTTGCAACCAACAGGTTTAATGTCGTTAGGCGCCTTTACAAGATCTCAAACTTGATTGGAATACATGGAATTTAATTTAGATTTCATAGTTTTGACCCAATGATGTGCATCTATATCATTTATTGCTTCTTCATAAGTGTAAGGATCAATTTCGGCCTCCTCTAAGATAACTTCATAAGTCTCTCCGAGACCTATGAATCTTATAGGTGGTCTAACATTCCTCTCACTACGATGAGGCAGCTGTGTACTAGACATCTCATGAGTTGTATCTTGTAATGTATCTAACACAGCCACATTATCCCTAGTTTCATTCATTGGTAAATAACCCCTAGTTTCTTTTGGATAACCCATAAGCAAACACACTTCCAATTTTGATTCCAATTTATCAGGCTTCCCTTTTAACACATGTGCTGGACAACCCCAAATGTGGAGATATTTCATACTAGGCTTACGCCCACTCCACAATTCCATAGGTGTTTTGGGAACAGATTTTGATGGAACTAAATTCAAAAGATATATTGCTGTATTCAAGGAAAAACCCCAAAAGGAAATCGGTAAAGTTGAGTAACTCATCATGGACCTAACCATTTCTAAAAGAGTCATATTCCTTCTTTCTACAACACCATTTTGTTCGGGAGTTCCAGGTAGAGTCAATTGGGATACAATCCTATTTTGAGTTAAGTAATCCTTGAAATCCCTAAGAAGGCATTCACCACAACGATCGGATCGAATGGCCTTTATGCATTTACCCAATTAATTCTCAACTTCAGCCCTAAACTCTTTGAATTTTTCAATAGCTTCGAACTTCCGTTTCATCAGGTACACATAACCATATCTTGAGTAATTATTGGTGAAAGTGATGAAGCACTCATAATCTCCTTTTTCCTAGGTTGACATAGGACCACATACATCTGTATAAGCTAATTCAAGCAATTCTTGGGTTCTTCTACCTTTTGCATTAAAAGGTCGTTTAGTCATTTTGCCTTCTAAACAAGATTCAAAAACTGGAAATTCGTCAAAGTCCAATGGCTCTAGGAGTCCAACTTTAATCAATCTTTGAATTCTGTTTAGATTAATATGACCTAAATGCAAGTGCCAAAGATATGCATCATTACTAGAAGGAGACTTTCTCTTTAATGATTTTACATGAGAGTCATGATCTAATTCAGAATTATACAATTCATGCTTATCAGGAGTTAAAATATAAAGATCATCCACAATATTGCCAGAACAGATAAACATTTTATCCTTCTTTATTATAACATTGTCTTTTAGGATAACACAATATCCATACTTACCTAAATAAGTTGCAGAAATTAAATTCCTATGAACATTAGGTACATATAGACAGTTTTCTAATATTAAAACCCTTGACTCAAAGCATAAATTAAATACTCCAATAGCTACAACCGGAATTCTGCTCCCATCAGCCAAAGTAAGAAATAATTCCCCTTCATTAAGCTTTCTGGTCTCCTAGAACCCCTGTAAAGAATTGCAGATATGATTAGTACAACCTAAATCCACACACCAGGAATCAGTGGGATTTTCATACCCTTATTGGCAGCCTTAAA
This sequence comes from Lithocarpus polystachyus, assembly GCA_033629205.1. Taxonomy (NCBI): domain Eukaryota; kingdom Viridiplantae; phylum Streptophyta; class Magnoliopsida; order Fagales; family Fagaceae; genus Lithocarpus; species Lithocarpus polystachyus. Next base: position 44,742,214 of record CM066166.1, read on the forward strand.
CTTTGGACAATTCTTCTTCCAATGTCCTTTCTCACCACAATGGAAACACTTTCCTTTGATTTTCTGTCCTTTGTCTGCAACCCCTAAGGCTATTTGTTTACCCTCTTGCTTGGTGAAGTCCTTCTTCTTGTTCTTCTTACCCTTGCCTTTCGACTTAGGTTGAAAAATAGAAGCTTCAGCCATATTGGCATTAACACTAGATGTACCAAGAATGCCTTCCGCCACTACCAGTTCATTCATCAATTCAGATAATGAATAAATATTTTTGTTCATATTATAGTTCAGTCTGAATTTCTTGAATGATTCTGGTAGTGACTGGAGTATTATATCCACTTGGGATTCTCCATCAATATCGGCACCCAAAACTTCTAGTGTATTCAGATTGGAGATCATCGTATGAGAATGCTCCCTCACTGAACTACCTTCAGCCATTTTGGTATTATAAATTTGCCTCATTGTTTCTTGCCTTGCAGAACGGCCTTACTTACCAAACATCTCCTTCAGACTTAGCATAATGTCCGAAGTTAGTTCTACATCCTGCATTTGATGCTATAGAACATTTGAGATAAATGCTAAGATGTAGCACTTGGCCATCTCATTAGATTTCTGCCAACGATCATATCGCTGTTTTTTCTCAAGAGGAGCATCTAATGAAGGAAAGTTAGAACATGGTTGAGTAAGCACATATTTGTGCTCTTCAGCAGTAAGAACAATGTCCAAATTTCCTTTCCAGTCAACATAATTGGATCCAGTCAGTTTGTTTTGATTAAGAATAGTAACAAGTGGGCTAAATGACGCCATGTTCAAATCTGAAAATAATAAACATGAATATAATAAGTAAACTGGACATTATCAATTTAGCATATAAACATATAATATGGAACCTTAATAAAACCATAAAATGATATATGCAACGACAACCCAATCCCATGTTTAAAATTCCTTGGAAGCAAGTAAATTATAAACACTATTATTGATTGAGAACTATTCTCATTATTAGTGCTATCATGATAACTCATATCAAACACTAATAATATGCGTATTCCCTTTAGCCTCTAAGTAATAATTGTTGGGATTAGTGCCCTTAAATCCTATTGTATGATACTATGTATAATATTATGTATGACATTATGTGAGATATGATGTATGACTTAATATTGTGATTAATAAAGTTGCTTTATTCTTATCTAAAATGATGGTAACATGAATATTTGGATATTATCATATAGTCCATGAGATGCATAGTATGTGATTTATGTGAAAAGTTACAGAAGATATAAATTACAAGTTCTTTGTAAACTCTGAATTATAGTTCGTAGTCGGTGATGAAATTGGGCATTTCATCTGCGAAGACTATAACATATTAACTAAGATGATTTGTCTTGATCATGGAAGTGGAGACTTCTAGTTGATATATTGATATGTTTTAAGAGTTAAGACATATTGAACTGGACCGCTGTGAGATTTATTATTCTTCTAACGACTGTCAATTGAATAATAAATCTCACGACTTCTATTCACATGAACTCTTAATCCTAAGAGAATAATGGACCAGATCATGAAGTGCAGGTTGCTTTGATATATTAGAAGTGAGATCTAAAGTAACGATCAAAACCTCAGTATGTTGGGCAGCCACATTTAGTGTTGATGGAACATATATTCTCAAGATAGAATTCATAGTCTCTTAACTGAGATACAAAATATTCCATTGAGATAAGTTTAATGGGTTCAGTTATTCAGATAGTTAGGCCTAACCACTTTGGTAAGAAATTACTAAAGTATATATTTATGAAATTGGATTTCATAAATATATGATGAATAACTTTAAAAGGATTAAATCGGGTACTCAAGGATTAAGATGTAGTAATTTACAAAGTGGCAGTCTATATTCATGACTTTGTATTACTACGAATATTTTATGAATGGGTTTGCATGTATAATAATGTCTTAGGATATAATCTATTAATAAGGCCTAGAGTGCAATTATATTTATATAGTGGTATTAAATATAATTAATGGTAACTTTGGACTTGTCAAGAGTTGACAGAAAAGCTCAAGTTCCATTGGAGCTAGTGTCTTATTTGTTCCCTTTTGGTCCCACTCCAAGCCATACACTAAAGCCCAATTGGAAAGGCCCAAAAGGCTATCCCAATTAGATAATCAGTTATGTGGAGAAAAACATACAGAATTTTTATTGAGATGAAATGGTTTGTATGTTGGTGTAAGACACTCCTTCATATTCTTTCTTGGAAAAACACATAAAACTGATTGAGAGACCACACATCTTGGGCATCAAGTGGAATTGGAGTGAAGGTTAAAAGTGTTCTCGAGTACTTCTAATCTTTGTTTTGAAATTCACCACATCAAGGTACACTCTCTTGTTCTTATATTCTGAAATTTACATAGCACATATTTGTTAGGAAATCATCATGTTTGTATCGAATACAAAACATACGCAGCGGAAAAAAAACGGATCTACTTCATTCGCAATTGATAACATTCACTATGTAAGTTTCAGAATATAAGAACAAGAGTGTACCTTGATGCGGTGAACTTCAAAACCGAATGAAGAAGTACTCGGGAATACTTTCAATCTTCACTCCAATTCCACTCGATGCCCAAGATGTGTGGTCTCTCAATCAGTTCTATGTTTCTAGAGAGAATATGAAAGAGTGTCTCTTTTCCTTATTTCATTCCTTACACATACAAAACCATTTCATTCAATATAAAATTCTGTATGTTTCTCTCCACATAACCGATTATCTAATTGGGCTAGCCTTTTGGGCCTTCCCAATTGGGCTTTAGTGTGTGGCTTGGAGTGGGACCAAAAGGGAACAAATAAGACACTAGCTCCAATGGACCTTGGGCTTTTCTGTCAACTCTTGACAAGTCCAAAGTTACCATTAATTATATTTAATACCACTATATAAATATAATTGCACTCTAGGCCTCTTTAATAAACTATATCCCAAGACTTTATTATACATGCAACCCCTTCATAAAATATTCGTAGTAATACAAAGTCATGAATATAGACTGTCACTTTGTAAATTACTACATCTTAATCCTTGAGTACCCGGTTTAATCCTTTTAAGTTATTCACCATATATTTATAAAATCCAATTTCATAAATATATACTTTAGTCTTACTAAAGTGGTTAGGCCTAACTCTCTGAATAACTGTACCCATTAAACTTATCTCAAGAGAACATTTTATATCTCCATTAAGAGACTATGAATTCCATCTTGAGAATATATGTTCCATCAACACTAAATATGGCTGCCCAACATACTGAGGTTTTGACCGTTACTTTAGATCTCACTCCTGATATATCAAAGCAACCTACATTTCATGATCAGGTCCATTATTCTCTCAGGATTAAGAGTTCATGTGAATACAAGTCGTGAGATTTATTATTCAATTGATAGTCGTTAGGAGAATAATAAATCTCACAGCGGTCTAGTTCAATATGTCTTAACTCTTAAAACATATCAACATATTAACGAGAAGTCACCACTTCCATGATCAAGACAAATCATCGTAGTTAATATGTTATAGTCTTCGCAAATGAAATGCCCAATTTCATCACCGACTACGAACCAAAATTCTGAGTTTACAAAGAACTTGTGATTTATATCTTCTGCGACTTTTCACATAAATCACATACTATGCATCTCATGGACTAGTTGATAATGTCCGAATATTCATGTTACCATTATTTTAGATAAGAATAAAACAACTTTATTAAACATAATATTAAGTCATACATCATTTCTCACATAATGTCATACATAATATTACACATAGCATCATACAATAGGATTTAAGGGCACATATCCTAACAATCTCCCACTTGCCCTAAAGACTATTGTGCACTGATCTAACTCCCATTCCCTCCAAATGTGACTCGAAGGTCCTTTGAGGCAAGGCTTTGGTAAAGGGATCTGCTAGATTATTTGCACTTTCAATCTTTGCAACCACCACATCTCCACGAGCAACAATGTCTCGAATGATATGGTACTTTCTCTCAATGTGCTTTCCTTTCTTGTGATTCCTTGGATCTTTGGATTGTGCAACCGCTCCACTATTGTCACAAAACAATGTGATAGGAACTTGCTCCATTCTCACTACACCCAGATCAGAAAGGAATTTCTTAAGCCAAACAGCTTCCTCTGCCGCCTCACAAGCAACAACATATTCAGCTTCCATGGTGGAGTCCGCAATACAAGATTTCTTAACACTTCTCCAACTTATGGCTCCACCTCCCAAGATGAATACACATCCTGACGTGGACTTTCTGAAATTTATATCCGATTGAAAGTCTGAATCTGTATAGCCAATGGGAATCAAATCCTCACAACGGTAAACAAGCATATAATCCCTCGTTCTCCGTAGATACTTGAGAATATGCTTTACAGCTTGCCAATGTTGTGGACCTGGATTTGATTGATATCGGCTGACCATGCCAACTGAAAAACAGATATCCGGTCTAGTACAAAGCATGGCATACATGAGACTTCCTACGGCAGAAGCATAAGGAACTTCTCTCATCATATCTACTTCCTCTTGAGTCTTAGGCCTTTAGTCATCAGACAGAGGAACTCCATGTCTGAAAGGAAGTAATCCTTTCTTGGAGTTTTACATGCTAAACCGTTTTAAAACCTTATCTATATATCCAGCTTGTGATAAGCCTAACATCTTATTCTTACGATCTCGCCAAAGCTTGATCCCTAGAATAAAGTTAGCCTCACCCAAGTCCTTCATATCAAATTGGCTTGACAACCAAACCTTACGGACGACATGACCCCTACATCATTTCAAATGAGTAGAATATCATCAACATAAAGCACTAGGAACATTACTACTTTGTCTTGATGTCTTTTGTACACACATGGTTCATCAAGATTTTGTTCAAAACCAAATGATTTGATTGCTTGATCAAATCTGATGTTCCATGACCTAGATGCTTGCTTAAGTCCATAAATGGACCTATTCAATTTGTATACCATATGCTCTTGGTTCTTTGCTATGAAACCTTCTGGTTGCATCATATAGATTTCCTCTTCAAGATTGCCATTGAGAAATGCAGTCTTGACATCCATTTGCCAAATCTCATAATCATAATGAGCAGCAATGGATAAGAGAATTCTGATAGATTTAAGCATTGCTACTGGTGAAAAGGTTTCCTCATAATCAATACCTTCTTTTTGAGTATACCATTTTGCCACTAGCCTTGTTTAAAAGGTTTCAACCTTTCCATCTATCCCTCTCTTCCTCTTGTAAACCCATTTGCAACCAACAGGATTAATGCCGTTAGGCGCCTTTACAAGATCCCAAACTTGATTGGAATACATGGAATCTAATTCTGATTTCATAGCTTGGACCCAATGATGTGCATCTATATCATTCATTGCTTCTTCATAAGTGTAAGGATCAGTTTCGGCCTCCTCTGAGATAGCCTCATAAGTCTCTCTAAGACCTATGAATCTTATAGGTGGCCTAACATTCCTCCCACTACGACGAGGCAACTGTGTACTAGACATTTCATGAGTAGTATCTTGTGGTGTATCCAATGCAGCCACATCATCCCTAGTTTCAACCATTGGTTGTTCAATTACAGGTTCATTCATTTCAGCCAAGACAACTCTACTTCTAGGAGTAAAATTATTCATATAGTCATTTTCCAAGAATTTAGCATTTGTACTGACAAAAACTTTGTTATCTTTATGACTATAGAATAAATAACCCCTAGTTTCTTTTGGATAACCCACAAGCAAACCAACTTCTGATTTTGGTTCCAACTTATCAGACTTCCCTTTTAACACATGTGCTGGACAACCCCAAATGTGGAGATATTTCATACTAGGCTTACGCCCACTCCATAATTCCATGGGTGTTTTGGGAACATATTTTGATGGAACTAAATTCAAAAGATGTATTGCTGTATCTAAGGCATAACCCCAAAAAGAAATAGGTAAAGTTGAGTAACTCATCATAGACCAAACCATTTCTAAAAGAGTCCTATTCCTTCTTTCTGCTACACCATTTTGTTGGGGAGTCCCAGGTGCAGTCAATTGGGATACAATCCCATTTTGAGTTAAGTAATCCTTGAAATCCCCAAGAAGGTATTCGCCACCACAATCAGATCGAATGTTCTTTATGTGTTTACCCAATTGATTCTCAACTTCAGCCCTAAACTCTTTGAATTTTTCAAAAGCTTCGGACTTCCGTCTTATTAGGTACACATAACCAAATCAAGAGTAATCATCGGTGAAAGTGATGAAGTACTCATAACCTTCTTTTGCTTGGGTTGACATAGGACCACAAACATCTGTATGAACTAATTCTAGCAACTCTTGAGCTCTTCTACCTTTTGCATTAAAAGGTCGTTTAGTCATTTTTCCTTCCAAACAAGATTCACAAACTGGAAATTCATCAAAGTCCAATGGCTCTAAGAGACCATCTTTGATCAGTCTTTGAATTCTGTTTAGATTAATATGACCTAAACGCAAGTGCCAAAGATATGCATCATTAGTAGAAGGAAACTTTCTCTTTAATGATTTTACATGAGAGTTATTATCTAATTCAGAATTGTATAATTCATGCTTATCAGGAGTTAAAATATAAAGACCATCCACAATATTGCCAGAACAGATAAACATTTTATCCTTCTTTATTACAACATTGTCTTTCAGGATAACACAATATCCATTTTTACCTAAATAAGTTGCAGAAATTAAATTCCTACGAACATTAGGTACAAATAAACAGTCTTCCAATATTAAAACCCTAGTTTCAAAACATAAATTAAACACTCCAATAGCTACAACTGGAATTCTACTCCCATCAGCCAAGGTCAGAAACAACTCTCCTTCTTTAAGTCTTCTGGTCTCCTGGAACGCCTGCAAAGAATTGCAGATATGATTAGTACAACTTGAATCCACACACCAGGAATCCGTGGGATTTTGTACCAAACATATTTCAAGGAGAAATGAGCTATTCATACCCTTATTGGCAGCCTTGAACTTTGAACAATTTCTCTTCCAATGTCCTTTCTCACCACAATGGAAACATTTTCCTTTCAGCTTCTTTCCTTTGTCGGCAACCCCTAAGACAATTTGTTTACCCTCCTGCTTAGTGAAGTCCTTCTTCTTCTTCTTCTTACCCTTGCCTTTCGACTTAGGTTGAGAAGTAGAAACTTCACCCACATTGGCTTCAACATTAGAAGTACCAAGGATGCCTTCTGCCGCTACCAACTCATTCATTAATTCAGACAAAGAATAAATATTTTTGTTCATGTTATAATTAAGTCTGAATTCCTTGAATGATTCCGGTAGTGACTGGAGTATCATATCCACTTGGGATTCTCCATCAATGTCGGCACCCAAAACTTCTAAAGTATTCAGATTAGAGATCATTGTAAGAGAATGTTCTCTCACTGAACTACCTTCAACCATTTTGGTATTATAAATTTGCCTCATGGTTTCTTGCCTTGCAGAACGGCCTTGCTCACCAAACATCTCCTTCAGACTTTGCATAATGTCCGAAGCTAGTTCTACATCCTGCATTTGATGCTGTAGAACATTTGAGATGGACACTAGGATGTAGCACTTGGCCATTTCATTAGATTTCTGCCAACGATCATATCGTTGTTTTTCCTCAGGAGGAGTATCTAATGAAGGAAAGCTAGGACATGGTTGAGTAAGCACATATTTATACTCTTCAGCTGTGAGGACTATGTCCAAGTTTCTTTTCCAGTCAACATAATTGGTTCCAGTCAGTTTGTTTTGATTAAGAATGCTAACAAGTGGGCTAAATGATGCCATGTTCAAATCTGAAAATAATAAACATGAATATAATAAGTAAACTGGACATTATCAATTTAGCATATAAACATATAATATGGAACCTTAATAAAACCATAATATAATATATGCAACGACAACCCAATCCCGCAATTAATATTCCTCGGTAGCGAGGTCATACCAATCATTATGATTAAGCAAGGATTATCCTCATTATTAATGCTATCATGGTAACTCTTACCAAACAAAAATAATGCATCGCTTATTCTTTAGCCTCTAAGTGATAATGACATAGCTCCGTAGGGAGGTTAACATCATACTTAGTCTAGTGTACACCATTGTCTAGAATCAATGTGAGTCACCAAGTAACTCCACGGTAGCGTGGTCGCTCTCAATGTAAACACACACTTCATCTATCATTAAGAAGTTTAACCTGTAGTACCATGAATTAAACACCCTCCGTAGGGAGCAAGGCATATACGCCAAGGCGAGGTGATTAATCACACTACTATAAACTGACAATGGAGGCCGTGAGATCCAACCCTTGAATCTCTCTCCCACTAGATGTTTTACAATAAAGGTTTTTATCTTTAAACATGCATAAACTAATTATACACAATTCGAAAATAATCCTGATTTTCTTTCTTTCGATCGATCGAATGTGCCCTTCGATCGATCGAAAAAATTAAACAATTCGAACTAAACCTTCTGTCTGATTCGATTGATACTCGATCGATCGAAAATAAAATTCGATCGATCGACTAGCAATCGAAAATTAATTGATCCAAAAGGATTTATCTCTGTCTCACTCGATCGATCGAAAGTAAATTTCGATCGATCGAAACTCGTGAAACTCGAATTTCCAGAAAATCTTCTAAGACAGTTTTCAACGGTTTTGCATGAACAAACAACCATCATACGAAAATGATAGACATAAATTGATATCAAAACTAAAACCTATTGATGCTATAGCCTTAAAGATCAATTTAACATTCTTAAATTCATATTTAAACAACATCATAACATCAATATCAGTTTTTATCAAATCATAGTTTCAACAACCATGCAGAAAATTAAATGAATAATCCTCTATCAACTTGAAACTATTATCACTAATTCCAAAATGCACAAAACATGTTATACATATTCGAAATGAAGACCGCTCTAATACCAATGTTAGGAAATCATCATGTTTGTATCGAATACAAAACATACGCAGCGGGAAAAAAACGGATCTACTTCATTCGCAATTGATAACATTCACTATGTAAGTTTCAGAATATAAGAACAAGAGAGTGTACCTTGATGCGGTGAACTTCAAAACCGAATGAAGAAGTACTCGGGAATACTTTCAATCTTCACTCCAATTCCACTCGATGCCCAAGATATGTGGTCTCTCAATCAGTTCTATGTTTCTAGAGAGAATATGAAAGAGTGTCTCTCTTCCTTATTTCATTCCTTACACATACAAAACCATTTCATTCAATATAAAATTCTGTATGTTTCTCTCCACATAACTGATTATCTAATTGGGCTAGCCTTTTGGGCCTTCCCAATTGGGCTTTAGTGTGTGGCTTGGAGTGGGACCAAAAGGGAACAAATAAGACACTAGCTCTAATGGGCCTTGGGCTTTTCTGTCAACTCTTGACAAGTCCAAAGTTACCATTAATTATATTTAATACCACTATATAAATATAATTGCACTCTAGGCCTCATTAATAAATTATATCCCAAGACTTTATTATACATGCAACCCCTTCATAAAATATTCGTAGTAATACAAAGTCATGAATATAGACTGCCACTTTGTAAATTACTACATCTTAATCCTTGAGTACTCGGTTTAATCCTTTTAAGTTATTCATCATATATTTATAAAATCCAATTTCATAAATATATACTTTAGTCTTACTAAAGTGGTTAGGCCTAACTCTCTGAATAACTGTACCCATTAAACTTATCTCAAGGGAACATTTTATATCTCCATTAAGAGACTATGAATTCCATCTTGAGAATATATGTTCCATCAACACTAAATGTGGCTGCCCAACATACTGAGGTTTTGACCGTTACTTTAGATCTCACTCCTGATATATCAAAGCAACCTACATTTCATGATCAGGTCCATTATTCTGGATTAAGAGTTCATGTGAATACAAGTCGTGAGATTTATTATTCAATTGACAGTCGTTAGGAGAATAATAAATCTCACAGCGGTCCAGTTCAATATGTCTTAACTCTTAAAACATATCAACATATTAACGAGAAGTCACCACTTCCATGATCAAGACAAATCATCGTAGTTAATATGTTATAGTCTTCGCAAATGAAATGCCCAATTTCATCACCGACTACGAACCAAAATTCTGAGTTTACAAAGAACTTGTGATTTATATCTTCTGCAACTTTTCACATAAATCACATACTATGCATCTCATGGACTAGTTGATAATGTCCGAATATTCATGTTACCATTATTTTAGATAAGAATAAAACAACTTTATTAAACATAATATTAAGTCATACATCATTTCTCACATAATGTCATACATAATATTACACATAGCATCATACAATAGGATTTAAGGGCACATATCCTAACAATGTTATCAATTACGAATGAAGTAGATCCGTTAATTTTCCGCTGCGTATGTTTTGTATGTGATACAAACATGTTATTTTTCCAACAATAATGACATAGCTCAAAAGGGAGGTTAACATTAAACTTAGCCTAGTGTACACCATTGACTGAATTCTATGTGAGTCGTTCTTAATGTAAAAACACATATCATCCATCATAAAGAAGTTTAATCTGTAGTACCATGAATTAAACACCCTCCGAAGGGAGCAAGGCATATATGCCAAGGTGAGGTGTTTAATCACACTAACATAAACCGTCAATGGAGGCCGTGAGATGCAACCCTTGTATCTCTCTCCCACTAGATGCTTTAAAAGAAATGTTTTTAATTATTAATTCTTTGTAAACTAATCACACACAGCCTTGCACTTCATACATGTGAAGACACTTAGAAAAATTCAAATATCTTGGCTCGATCGCTTCTCGATCACTAGCCGATCAATCGAGAAACAATTTGTCTGGCTTGATAGCTTACCAATCTCTGGTCGATCGATCAAGAACAATTTGTTTGCTCAATTGTTGCACGATCAATGCTCGATCGATCGAGTCGCATGAAATTTGAATTTTCTAGAATTTTTCTAATATAGTTTTCAACCGTTTTTAATGAACAAACTACCATATATAAACATGATAGACAGAGAATGATATTAAAAAATGAATTCCATTGATGCTATAGCCTTAAAGTTCAATTTAACATACTTAAATTCAAATTTAAACAACATCATAACATCAAAAACAATTTTTATCATAAACATAATTTCAACAATCATGCAGTAAATTAAATACATAACCTTCTAACAACATGAAACTATTATCTCTAATTCCAAAACTCAAAAAACAAGTTATACAAATTTGAAATTGAAGACTGTTTTGATACCATTTGATGGAAATATACATGTTTGTATAGCATACAAAACATAAGTAGCGGAAAATTAACGGATCTACTTCATTCATAATTGATAACATGCACTATGTAAGTTTCAGAATATAGAACAAGAGAGTGTACCTTGGTGTAGTGAATTTCAAAACAAAGATTAGAAGTACTTGGAAACAATTTTAATCTTCACTCCAATTCCACTAACGCCAAAAAAGTGTGGTCTCTCAATTAGTTATATGTATATGTTCAAGAGAGAATTAAAGAGTCTCCAACGCTCACATACAAGCCATTTCATGTACTTGTTATTACAAAATTCTGTATGTTTCTATCCTTATAATTGATTATCTAATTGAGCTAGCCATTTGGGCCTTTCAATTTAGCTTTAGTATGTGGCTTGGAGTGGGACCAAAAAGGAACAAATAAGACACTAGCTCTAATGGACCTTGTGCTTTTTAGTCAACTCTTGATAAGTCCAAAGTTACTATAAATTATATTTAATACAACTATATAAATATAATTGCACTTTAGGCCTTATTAATAAATTATATCCCAAGACTTTATTATACATGCAACCCTTTCATAAAATATTCGTAGTAATATAAAGTCATTAAAGTAGACTGTCACTTTGTGGATTACTACATCTTAATCTTTGAGTACCCGGTTTAATCCTTTTAAAGTTATTCAACATATATTTATGAAATCCAATTTCATAAATATATACTTTAGTAATTCCTTACTAAAGTGGTTAGGCCTAACTTTTTGAATAACCAAACCCATTAAACTTATCTCAAGGGAATATTTTGTATCTCAGTTAAGAGACTATGAATATCATCTTGAGAATATATGTTCCATCAACACTAAATGTGGTTGCCCAACATATTGAGGTTTTGACCGTTACTTTAGATCTCACTCCTGATATATCAAAGCAACCTACACTTCATGATCAGGTCCATTATTCTCTCAGGATTAAGAGTTCATGTAAATCGAAGTCGTGAGATTTATTATTCATTTAACATTCGTTCGAAGAATAATAAATCTCACAGTGGTCCAGTTCAATATATCTTAACTTTTAAAGCATATCAACATATCAACTAGAATTCTCCACTTCCATGATCAAAACAAATCATCTTCGTTGATATGTTATTGCCTTCGTAGATGAAATGCCCAAATTCATCACCGACTGTGAACTAAAATTCTGAGTTTACAAAGAACTTGTGATTTATATCTTCTGTGACCACATAAATCACATACTATGCATCTCATGGACTATGTAATAATATCCGAATATTCATGTTACTACTATTTTAGATAATAATAAAAAAACTTTATTAATTACAACATTAAGTCATACATAATGTCATACATAGTATCATACAATAGGATTTAAGAGCACTAATCCCAACAATAAATTCATTCTTCCTTGAAATATATTTAGTACAAAATCCCACGGATTCCTAATGTGTGGATTCAGGTTGTACTAAATATATCTGCAATTCTTTGCAGGGGTTCCAGAAGACCAGAAAGCTTAATGAAGGAGAATTGTTTCTTACTTTGGCTGATGGGAGAAGGATTCCGATTGTAGCTATTAGAGTTTTTAATTTATGTTTTGAATCTAGAGTTCTAATATTGGAAGACTTTTTGTATGTACCTGATGTTCGTAGGAATTTAATTTCTGCAACTTATTTAGGTAAACATGGATATTGTGTTATCCTTAAAGACAATGTTGTAATAAAGAAGGATAAAGTGTTTATCTATTCTGGCAATATTGTGGATGGTCTTTATATTTTAACTCTCGATAAGCATGAAATATATAATTCTGAATTAGATAATGACTCTCATGTAAAGTCATTAAAGAGAAAGTTTTCTTCTACCAATGATGCATATCTTTGGCACTTGCATTTGGGTCATATTAATCCAAACAGAATTCAAAGATAAATCAAAGATGGGCTCTTAGAGCCATTGGATTTTGATGAAGTTCTAGTTTGTGAATCTTGTTTGGAGGGCAAAATGACCAAACGACCTTTTAATGCAAAGGGTAGAAGAACCCAAGAGTTGCTTGAATTAGTTCATACAGATGTATGTGGTCCTTTGTCAACCTAAGCAAAAGGAGGTTATGAGTACTTCATCACTTTTACTGATGATTACTCAAGATATGGTTATGTGTACCTAATGAGATGGAAGTTTAAAACCTTTGAAAAGTTCAAAGAGTTTAAGGCTGAAGTTGAGAATCAATTAGGTAAACGCATAAAAGCTATTAGATCTGATTGTGGTGGCAAATACCATCTTGGAGTTTTCAAGGATTACTTAACTGAAAATGGGAATGTATCCTAATTGACTGCACCTAGAACTCCCCAACAAAATGGTGTACCAAAAAGAAGGAATAGGACTCTTTTAGAAATGGTTAGGTCCATGATGAGTTATCCAACTGTACCGATTTCTTTTTGGGGTTATGCCATAAATACATCAATACATCTTTTGAATTTAGTTCCATCAAAATATGTTCCCAAAACACCCATGGAATTGTGGAATAGGCGTAAGCCTAGTATGAAATATCTCCAAATTTGGGGTTGTCCAGTACATGTGTTAAAAGAGAAGCTTGATAAATTGGAACCAAAATTGGAAGTGTGTTTGCTTGTGGGTTATCCAAAAGAAACTAGGGGTTATTTATTCTATAGTCGTAAAGGTAACAAAGTTTTTTGTAGTACAAATGCTAAATTCTTGGAAAATGACTGTTAGGTAATATACATGTTTGCATCGCAAACAAAACATACGCAGCGGAAAATAAACGGATCTACTTCATTCGCAATTGATAACATGCACTATATAGGTTTCAGAATATAAGAACAAGAGAGTATACCTTGATGCGGTGAAATTCAAAACCGAATGAAGAAGTACTCGGGAAGACTTTCAATCTTCACTCCAATTCCACTTGATGCCCAAGATGTGTGGTCTCTTAATCAGTTTTATGTTTCTAAAGAGACTATGAAAGAGTGTCTCTTTTCCTTATGTCATATATGATTACGCATCTTAAACATACAAACCATTTTATTCTATATAAAATTCTGTATGTTTCTCTCCACATAACTGATTATCTAATTGGGCTAACCTTTTGGGCCTTCCCAATTGGGCGTTAGTGTGTGGCTCGGAGTGGGACCAAAAGGGAACAAATAAGACACTAGCTCCAATGGGCCTTGGGCTTTTCTGTCAACTCTTGACAAATCCAAAGTTACCATTAATTATATTTAATACCACTATATAAATATAATTGCACTCTAGGCTTCATTAATAAATTATATCCCAAGACTTTATTATACATGCAACTCCTTCATAAAATATTCGTAGTAATACAAAGTCATGAATATAGACTCCCACTTTGTAAATTACTACATCTTAATCCTTGAGTACCCGGTTTAATCCTTTTAAGTTATTCAACATATATTTATGAAATCCAATTTCATAAATATATACTTTAGTCTTACTAAAGTGGTTAGGCCTAACTCTCTAAATAAATGTACCCATTAAACTAATATCAAGGAAACATTTTATATCTCCGTTAAGAGATTATGAATTCCATCTTGAGAATATACGTTTCATCAACACTAAGTGTGGCTGCCCAACATACTGAAGTTTTGACCGTTACTTTAGATCTCACTCCTGATATATCAAAGCAACCTACATTTCATGATCAGGTCCATTATTATCTTAGGATTAAGAGTTCATGTGAATACAAGTCGTGAGATTTATTATTCAATTGACAGTCGATAGGAGAATAATAAATCTCACAGCGGTCCAGTTCAATATGTCTTAACTCTTAAAACATATCAACATATTATCTAGAAGTCACCACTTCCATGATCAAGACAAATCATCGTAGTTAATATGTTATAGTCTTCGCAGATGAAATGCCCAATTTCATCACCGACTACGAACCAAAATTCTGAGTTTACAAAGAACTTGTGATCTATATCTTCTGTGACTAAATCACATAAATCACATACTATGCATCTCATGGACTATTTGATAATGTCCGAATATTCATGTTACCATTACTTTAGATAAGAATAAAACAACTTTATTAAACACAATATTAAGTCAAACATCATTTCTCACATAATGTCATACATAATATCATACATAGCATCATACAATAGGATTTAAGGGCACATATCCTAACAATCTCCCACTTGCCCTAAAGACTATTGTGCACTAATCTAACTCCCATTCCCTCCAAATGTGACTCAAAGGTCCTTTGAGGCAAGACTTTGGTAAATGGATCTGCTAGATTATTTACACTTTCAATCCTTGCCATCACCACATCTCCACGAGCAACAATGTCTCGAATGATGTGGTACTTCCTTTCAATGTGCCTTCCTTTCAATGTGCTTTCCTTTCTTGTGATTCCTTGGATCTTTGGATTGTGCAACCGCTCCACTATTGTCACAAAACAATGTAATAGGAACTTGCTCCATTCTCACTACACCAAGATCAGAAAGGAATTTCTTGAGCCAAACAGCTTCCTTTGCCACCTCACAAGCAGCAACATATTCAGCTTCCATGGTAGAGTCCGCAATACAAGATTGTTTAACACTCCTCCAACTTATGGCTCCACCTCCCAAGGTGAATACACATCCTGACGTGGACTTTCTGAAATCTAGATCTGATTGAAAATCTAAATCTGTATAGCCAATGGGAATCAAATCCTCACAATGGTAAACAAGCATATAATCTCTCATTCTCCGTAGATACTTGAGAATATGATTTACAGCTTGCCAATGTTGTGGTCCTGGATTTGATTGATATCGGCTGACCATGCCAACTGAAAAACAGATATCCGGTCTAGTACAAAGCATGGCATACATGAGACTTCCTACTATAGAAGCATAAGGAACTTGTCTCATCATATCTACTTCCTCTTGAGTCTTAGGCCTTTGGTCATCAGACAGAGGAACTCCATGTCTGAAAGGAAGTAATCCTTTCTTGGAGTTTTGCATGCTAAACCGTTCTAGAACCTTATCTATATATCCAGCTTGTGATAAGCCTAACATCTTAGTCTTACGATCTCGCCAAAGCTTGATCCCTAGAATAAAGTTAGCCTCACCCAAGTCCTTCATATCAAATTGGCTTGACAACCAAACTTTTACTGATGACATTACACCTACATCATTTCCAATGAGTAGAATATCATCAACATAAAGCACTAGGAACATTACTACTTTGTTTTGATGTCTTTTATACACACATGGTTCATCAAGATTTTGTTCAAAACCAAATGATTTGATTGCTTGATCAAATCTGATGTTCCATGACCTAGATGCTTGCTTAAGTCCATAAATGGACCTATTCAACTTGCAAACCATATGCTCTTGGTTCTTTCCTATGAAACCTTCTGGTTGCTTCATATAGATTTCCTCTTCAAGATTGCCATTAAGAAATGCAGTCTTGATATCCATTTGCCAAATCTCATAATCATAATGAGCAGTAATGGATAAGAGAATTCTGATAGATTTAAGTATTGCTACTGGTGAAAAAGTTTCCTCATAATCAATACCTTCTTTTTGAGAATACCCTTTTGCCACTAGCCTTGCTTTAAAGGTTTCAACCTTTCCATCTATCCCTCTCTTCCTCTTGTAAACCCATTTGCAACCAACAGGTTTAATGCCGTTAGGCGCCTTTACAAGATCCCAAACTTGATTGGAATGCATGGAATCTAATTCTGATTTCATAACTTGGACCCAATGATGTGCATCTATATTATTCATTGCTTCTTCATAAGTGTAAGGATCAGTTTCGGCCTCCTCTGAGATAGCCTCATAAGTCTCTCCAAGACCTATGAATCTTATAGGTGGCCTAACATTCCTCTCACTACGACGAGGCAACTGTGTACTAGACATCTCATGAGTAGTATCTTGTGGTGTATCCAACACAGCCACATAATCCCTAGTTTCAACCATTGGTTGTTTAATTACAGGTTCATTCATTTCAGCCAAGACAACTCTACCTCTAGGGTTAAAATTATTCACATAATCATCTTCCAAAAATTTGGCATGAGTGCTAACAAACACTTTGTTATCCTTATGATTATAGAATAAATAACCCTTGGTTTCCTTTGAATACCCTAAAAACATGCATACTTCCGTTTTAGCTTCCAACTTATCAGACTTCCCTTTCAACACATGTGCTGGACATCCCCAAATGTGGAGATATTTCATACTAGGCACCCACACCACAATTCCATAGGTGTGTTAGGAACAGATTTTGATGGAACTAAATTCAAAATATGCATTGCAGTTTTTAGTGCATATCCCTAAAAGGAAACTGGTAAAGTTGAGTAACTCATCATGGACCTAACCATTTCTAAAAGAGTCTTATTCCTTCTTTCTGCTACACCATTTTGTTGGGGAGTTCCAGGTGCAGTCAATTGGGATACAATCCCATTTTGAGTTAAGTAATCCTTGAAATCTCCAAGAAGGCATTCGCCACCACGATCAGATCGAATGGCCTTTATGTGTTTACCCAATTGATTCTCAACTTCAGCCCTAAACTCTTTGAATTTTTCAAAAGCTTCAGACTTCCGTCTCATTAGGTACACATAACCAAATCTAGAGTAATCATCGGTGAAAGTGCTGAAGTACTCATAACCTCCTTTTGCTTGGGTTGACATAGGACCACAAACATCCGTATGAACTAATTCTAGCAACTCTTGGGCTCTTCTACCTTTTGCATTAAAATGTCGTTTGGTCATTTTTCCTTCCAAACAAGATTCACAAACTGGAAATTTATCAAAGTCCAATGGCTCTAAGAGACCATCTTTGATCAGTCTTTGAATTCTGTTTGGATTAATATGACCTAAACGCAAGTGCCAAAGATATGCATCATTAGTAGAAGGAAACTTTCTCTTTAATGATTTTACATGAGAGTTATTATCTAATTCAGAATTATATAATTAATGCTTATTAGGAGTTAAAATATAAAGACCATCCACAATATTGCCAGAACAGATAAATGATTTACCCTTCTTTATTACAACATTGTCTTTAAGGATAACACAATATCCACTTTTACCTAAATAAGTTGCAGAAATTAAATTCCTACGAACATTAGGTACATACAGACAGTCTTGCAATATTAAAACTCTAGTTTCAAAGCATAAATTAAACACTCCAATAGCTACAACTGGAATCCTACTCCCATCAGCCAAGATCAGAAACAACTCTCCTTCTTTAAGTCTTTTGGTCTCTTGGAACTCCTGCATAGAATTGCAGATATGATTAGTACAACCTGAATCCACACACCAGGAATCCGTGGAATTTTGTACCAAACATATTTCAAGAAGGAATGAAATTTTCATACCCTTATTGGCAGCCTTGAACTTTGGACAATTTCTCTTCCAATGTCCTTTCTCACCACAATGGAAACATTTTCCTTTCAGCTTCTTTCCTTTGTCGGCAACCCCTAAGACAATTTGTTTACCTTCCTGCTTAGTGAAGTCCTTCTTCTTCTTCTTCTTACCCTTGCCTTTCGACTTAGGTTGAGAAGTAGAAGCTTCACCCACATTGGCTTCAACATTAGAAGTACCAAGGATGCCTTCCGCCGCTACCAAATCATTCATTAATTCAGACAAAGAATAAATCTTTTTGTTCATGTTATAATTAAGTCTGAATTCCTTGAATGATTCCGGTAGTGACTGGAGTATCATATCCACTTGGGATTCTCCATCAATGTCGGCACCCAAAACTTCCAATGTATTCAGATTAGAGATCATTGTAAGACAATGTTCTCTCACTGAACTACCTTCAGCCATTTTGGTATTATAAATTTGCCTCACGGTTTCTTGCCTTGCAGAACGGCCTTGCTCACCAAACATCTCCTTCAGACTTAGCATAATGTCCGAAGCTAGTTCTACATCCTGCATTTGATGCTGTAGAACATTTGAGATGGACGCTAGGATGTAGCACTTGGCCTTTTCATTAGATTTCTGCCAACGATCATATCGTTGTTTTTCCTCGGGAGGAGCATCTAATGATGGAAAGCTAGGACATGGTTGAGTAAGCACATATTTGTGCTCTTCAGCTGTGAGAAATATGTCCAAGTTTCTTTTCCAGTCAACATAATTGGTTCCAGTCAGTTTGTTTTGATTAAGAATGCTAACAAGTGGGCTAAATGATGCCATGTTCAAATCTGAAAATAATAAACATGAACATAATAAGTAAATTGGACATTATCAATTTAGCATATAAACATATAATATGGAACCTTAATAAAACCATAAAATAATATATGCAACGACAACCCAATCCGTGTCTATAATTCCTTGGTAGCAAGTTTATTATAAACACATCAATCAGTTGAGAACTATTCTCATTATTAGTGCCATCATGATAACTCTTATTAAACACTAATAATATGCCGTATTATCTTTAGCCTCTAAGTAATATTGACATAGCTCCTTTGGGAGGTTAACATTAAACTTAGTCTAGTGTACACCATTATCTAGAATCATGTGTAGCCACATTTCATCTTCCTTTATGATGTTTAAACTTGTAGTACCATAGAACAAAACACCCCCCATTGGGATCGCGAGGCATATACGCCAAGACGAGGTGCTTGTCTACACTACTTTAAACGGGTAAGTTCAATCTTGTAGTACTATGAAGTAAACACCCTCCTTTAGAATCGCGAGGCATATATGCCAAGACGAGGTGCTTAGCCCACACTACTATGAATCGATAATGGAGGCCGTGAGATCCAACCCTTGTATTTCTCTCCCACTAGATGTTTTAAATTAAAGGTTTTTATCTTTTAAAACATGCATAAACTAATTATACACAGCCTTGCACTTTTTCTTACGAAAAAGGCGTGTGGACTTTCAATCTTCACTCCAATTCCACTTGATGCCCAAGATGTGTGGTCTCTCAATCAGTTCTATATTTTCTAGAGAGAATATGAAAGAGTGTCTCTTTTCTTTATATTTTCTCTTATTCCTAAACATACAAACCATTTTATTCTTTTATAAAATTCTGTATGTTTCTCTCCACAAAACTGATTATCTAATTGGGCTAGCCTTTTGGGCCTTCCCAATTGGGCTTTAGTGTGTGGCTTGGAGTGGGACCAAAAGGGAACAAATAAGACACTAGCTCTAATGGGCCTTGGGCTTTTCTGTCAACTCTTGACAAGTCCAAAGTTACCATTAATTATATTTAATACCACTATATAAATATAATTGCACTCTAGGCCTCATTAATAAATTATATCCCAAGACTATATTATACATGCAACCCCTTCATTAAATATTCGTAGTAATACGAAGTCATGAATATAGACTGCCACTTTGTGAATTACTACATCTTAATCCTTGAGTACCCAGTCTAATCCTTTTGAGTTATTCACCATATATTTATAAAATCCAATTTCATAAATATATACTTTAGTCTTACTAAAGTGGTTAGGCCTAACTCTCTGAATAACTGTACCCATTAAACTTATCTCAAGGGAATATTTTATATATCCGTTAAGAGACTATGAATTCCATCTTGAGAATATATGTTCTATCAACACTAAATGTGGCTGCCCAACATACTGAAGTTTTGACTGTTACTTTAGATCTCACTCCTGATATATCAAAGCAACCTACATTTGATGATCAGGTCCATTATTCTCTCAGGATAAAGAGTTCATGTGAATACAAGTCGTGAGATTTATTATTCAATTGACAGTCGTTAGGAGAATAATAAATCTCATAGCGGTCCAGTTCAATATGTCTTAACTCTTAAAACATATCAACATATTATCTAGAAGTCACCACTTCCATGATCAAGACAAATCATCGTAGTTAATATGTTATAGTCTTTGCAGATGAAATGCCCAATTTCATCACCGACTACGAACCAAAATTCTGAGTTTACAAAGAACTTGTGATCTATATCTTCTGTGACTAAATCACATAAATCACATACTATGCATCTCATGGACTATTTGATAATGTCTGAATATTCATGTTACCATTATTTTAGATAAGAATAAAACAACTTTATTAAACATAATATTAAGTCATACATCATTTCTCACATAATGTCATACATAATATCATACATAGCATCATACAATAGGATTTAAGGGCACAAATCCTAACAACATCTTGGGCGTAAAGTGGAATTAGAGTGAAGATTAAAAGTGTTCCGAAGTACTTCTAATCTTTTGTTTTGAATTTCACTGCACCAAGGTACGCAATCTCGTTCTTAAATTCTGAAATTTACATAGTGCATGTTATCAATCATGACTGAAATAGATCCATGTTTGTTGCTTTCGTTATGTGTTTTGTATGAGATACAAAACCAGATTATCCAACAGAAGTATAAGGAACTTGTCTCATCATATTTTTTTCCTCTTGAGTCTTAGGCCTTTGGTCATCAGACAGAGGAACTCCATGTCTAAAAGGAAGTTTTCCTTTTTTGGAGTTTTGCATGCTAAACCGTTCTAGAAACCTTATCTATATACCTAGCTTGTGAAAATCCTAACATCTTATTCTTGCGATCTCACCAAAGCTTGATCCCTAGAAAAATGTTAGCTTCACCCAAATCCTTCAGATCAAATTGGCTCGACAACCAAACCTTTACTGATGACATTACTCCTACATCATTTCCAATAAGTAGAATATCATCAACATAAAGCACTAGGAACATTACTACTTTGTCTTGATGTCTTCTGGACACACATGGTTCATCAAGATTTTGTTCAAAACCAAATGACTTGATTGCTTGATCAAATCTGATGTTCCATAACCTAGGTGCTTGCTTAAGTCCATAATTGGACCTTTTTAACTTGCATACCATATGCTCTTGATTCTTTGCTATGAAACATTTCGGTTGCATCATATAGATTTCCTCTTCAAGATTGTGATTAAGAAATGCAGTTTTGACATCCATTTGCCAAATCTCATAATCATAATGAGCAACATTGGATAAGAGAATTTTGATAGATTTAAGCATTGCGACTGGTGAAAAGATTTCTTCATAATCAATACCTTCTTTTTTTGTATACCTTTTCACCACTAGCCTTGCTTTAAAGGTTTCAACCTTTGCATCTATCCTTCTCTTCCTATTGTAGACCCATTTGCAACCAACAGGTTTAATGCCATTAGATGCCTTTACAAGATCCCCAACTTGATTGGAATACATGGAATCTAATTCAGATTTCATAGCTTTGACTCAATGATGTATATCTATATCATTCATAGCCTCTTCATAAGTTTAAGGATCCGATTTAGCTTCTTCTGAGGTAGCTTCATAAGTTTCTCTCAAACCTATAAATCTTATAGGAGACCGAACAATTCTCCCACTATTATGAGGCACCTGTGTACTAGACAACCACATCATCCCCAGTTTCATGCATTGGATGCTCATTTACAGATTCATTCATTTCAGCCAAAGCAACTTTACTTCTAGGAGTAATGATGTATGATGCTATTGTATGATATTATGTATGATTCTATGTATGATATTATGTATGACATTATGTGAGAAATGATGTATGACTTAATATTGTGTTTAATAAAGTTTTTTTATTCTTATCTAAAGTAATGGTAACATGAATATTTGGACATTATCAAATAGTCCATGAGATGCATAGTATGTGATTTATGTGATTTAGTCACAGAAGATATAGATCACAAGTTCTTTGTAAACTCAGAATTTTGGTTCGTAGTCGGTGATGAAATTGGGCATTTCATCTGCGAAGACTATAACATATTAACTACGATGATTTGTCTTGATCATGGAAGTGGTGACTTCTAGTTAATATGTTGATATGTTTTAAGAGTTAAGACATATTGAACTGGACCGCTGTGAGATTTATTATTCTCCTAACGACCGTCAATTGAATAATAAATCTCATGACTTGTATTCACATGAACTCTTAATCCTGAGAGAATAATGGACCTGATCATGAAATGTAGGTTGCTTTGATATATCAGGAGTGAGATCTAAAGTAACGGTCAAAACCTCAGTATGTTGGGCAGCCACACTTAGTGTTGATGGAACATATATTCTTAAGATGGAATTCATAGTCTCTTAACGGAGATATAAAATGTTCCCTTGAGATAAGTTTAATGGGTACAGTTATTCAGAGAGTTAGGCCTAACCACTTTAGTAAGACTAAAGTATATATTTATGAAATTGGATTTCATAAATATATGATGAATAACTTAAAAGGATTAAACCGGGTACTAAAGGATTAAGATGTAGTAATTTACAAAGTGGCAGTCTATATTCATGACTTTGTATTACTACGAATATTTTATGAAGGGGTTGCATGTATAATAAAGTCTTGAGATATAATTTATTAATGAGGCCTAGAGTGCAATTATATTTATATAGTGGTATTAAATATAATTAATGGTAACTTTGGATTTGTCAAGAGTTGACAGAAAAGCCCAAGGCCGATTGGAACTAGTGTCTTATTTGTTCCCTTTTGGTCCCACTCCAAGCCACACACTAAAGCCCAATTGGGAAGGCCCAAAAGACTAGCCCAATTAGATAACCAGTTATGTGGAGAAAAACATACAGAATTTTATATAGAATAAAATGGTTTGTATGTTTAAGAAGCGTAATCATATATGACATAAGGAAGAGAGACACTCTTTCATATTCTCTCTAGAAACATAGAACTGATTGAAAGACCACACATCTTGGGCATCAAGTGGAATTGGAGTGAAGATTGAAAGTCTTCCCGAGTACTTCTTCATTCGGTTTTGAATTTTACCGCATCAAGGTACACTCTCTTATTGTTATATTCTGAAACCTACATAGTGCATGTTATCAATTGCGAATGAAGTAGATCCGTTTATTTTCCGCTGCGTATGTTTTGTATGCGATGCAAACATGTATATTACCTAACATTGGTATCAGAGCGGTCTTCATTTCGAATCTATATAACATCTTTTGTTCGTTTTGGAATTCGAAATAATAGTTTCAAGTTGATGGAGGATTATTCATTTAATTTTCTGCATGGTTGTTGAAACTATGGTTTGATATAAACTGATATTGATGTTATGATGTTGTTTAAATATGAATTTAAGAATGTTAAATTGATCTTTAAGGCTATAGCATCAATAGATTTCAGTTTTGATATCAATTTCTGTCTGTCATTTTCGTATGATGGTTGTTTATTCATGCAAAACGGTTGAAAACTGCCTTAGAAGAATTTCTGGAAATTCGAGTTTTACGAGTTTCGATCGATCGAGATTTACTTTCGATCGATCGAGTAAAACAGAGACTAATCCTTTTGAATTGATTAATATTCGATTGCTAGTCGATCGATCGAATTTTCTTTTCGATCGATCGAGAGGCGATCGAGTATCAATCGAATCGGACAGAAGGTTTAGTTCGAATTGTTTAATTTTTTCGACCGATCGAGGGGTACATTCGATCGATCGAAAGAAAGAAAATTTGAAATTTTTCTAAGTGTTTTCAAACTTAAATTTTGTATAGTTCTCAACAGATTGATGTGTTTATAATAAACTTGCTACCAAGGAATTATAGACATGGATTGGGTTGTCGTTGCATATATTATTTTATGGTTTTATTAAGATTCCATATTATATGTTTATATGCTAAATTGATAATGTCCAGTTTACTTATTATGTTCATGTTTATTATTTTCAGATTTGAACATGGCATCATTTAGCCCACTTGTTAGCATTCTTAATCAAAACAAACTGACTGGAACCAATTATGTTGACTGGAAAAGAAATTTGGACATAGTTCTCACAGCTAAAGAGCACAAATATGTGCTTACTCAACCATGTCCTAGCTTTCCTTCATTAGATGCTCCTCTTGAGGAAAAACAACGATATGATCGTTGGTAGAAATCTAATGAAATGGCCAAGTGCTACATCCTAGCGTCCATCTCAAATGTTCTACAGCATCAAATGCAGGATGTAGAACTAGCTTCGGACATTATGCTAAGTCCGAAGGAGATGTTTGGTGAGTAAGGCCATTCTGCAAGAAAAGAAACCATGAGGCAAATTTATAATACCAAAATGGCTGAAGGTAGTTCAGTGAGAGAACATTGTCTTACAATGATCTCTAATCTGAATACATTGGAAGTTTTGGGTGCCGACATTGATGGAGAATCCCAAGTGGATATGATACTCCAGTCACTACCGGAATCATTCAAGGAATTCAAACTTAATTATAACATGAACAAAAAGATTTATTCTTTGTCTGAATTAATGAATGAGTTGGTAGCGGCGGAAGGCATCCTTGGTACTTCTAATGTTGAAGCCAATGTGGGTGAAGCTTCTACTTCTCAACCTAAGTCAAAAGGCAAGGGTAAGAAGAAGAAGAAGAAGGACTTCACTAAGCAGGAGGGTAAACAAATTGTCTTAGGGGTTGCCGACAAAGGAAAGAAGCTGAAAGGAAAATGTTTCCATTGTGGTGAGAAAGGACATTGGAAGAGAAATTGTCCAAAGTTCAAGGCTGCCAATAAGGGTATGAAAATTTCATTCCTTTTTGAAATATGTTTGGTACAAAATCCCACGGATTCCTGGTGTGTGGATTCAGGTTGTACTAATCATATCTGCAATTCTATGCAGGGGTTCCAGGAGACCAAAAGACTTAAAGAATGAGAGTTGTTTCTGACCTTAGCTGATGGGAGTAGGATTCCAGTTGTAGCTATTGGAGTGTTTAATTTATGTTTTGAATCAAGAGTTTTAATATTAAATGATTGTCTATATGTACCTAATGTTCGTAGGAATCTAATTTCTGCAACTTATTTAGGTAAAAGTGGATATTGTGTTATCCTTAAAGACAATGTTGTAATAAAGAAAGGTAAAACATTTATCTGTTCTGGCAATATTGTGGATGGTCTTTATATTTTAACTCCTGATAAGCATGAATTATATAATCTGAATTAGATAATAACTCTCATATAAAATTATTAAAGAGAAAGTTTCCTTCTACTAATGATGCATATCTTTGGCACTTTCGTTTGGGTCATATTAATCCAAACAGAATTCAAAGACTGATCAAAGATGGTCTCTTAGAGCCATTGGACTATGATGAATTTCCAGTTTGTGAATCTTGTTTGGAAGGAAAAATGACCAAATGACCTTTTAATGCAAAAGGTAGAAGAGCCCAAGAGTTGCTAGAATTAGTTCATCCGGATGTTTGTGGTCCTATGTCAACCCAAGGAAAAGGAGGTTATGAGTACTTCATCACTTTCACCGATGATTACTCTAGATTTTGTTATGTGTACCTAATGAGACGGAAGTCCGAAGCTTTTGAAAAATTCAAAGAGTTTCGGGCTGAAGTTGAGAATCAATTGGGTAAACACATAAAGACCATTCGATCTGATCGTGGTGGCGAATACCTTCTTGGGGATTTCAAGGATTACTTAACTCAAAATGGGATTGTATCCCAATTGACTGCACCTGGAACTCCCCAACAAAATGGTGTAGCAGAAAGAAGGAATAGGACTCTTTTAGAAATGGTTAGGTCCATGATGAGTTACTCAACTTTACCAGTTTCCTTTTGCGGATATGCACTAAAAACTGCAATGCATATTTTGAATTTAGTTCCATCAAAATCTGTTCCCAACACACCTATGGAATTGTGGAGTGGGCGCAAGCCTAGTATGAAATATCTCCACATTTGGGGATGTCAAGCACATGTGTTGAAAGGGAAGTCTGATAAGTTGGAAGCTAAAACGGAAGTATGCTTGTTTTTAGGGTATTCAAAGGAAACCAAGGGTTATTTATTCTATAATCATAAGGATAACAAAGTGTTTGTTAGCACTCATGCCAAATTTTTGGAACATGATTACGTGAATAATTTTAATCCTAGAAGTAGAGTTGTCTTGGCTGAAATGAATAAACGTGTAATTGAACAACCAATGGTTGAAACTAGGGATGATGTGGCTGTATTGGATACACCACAAGATACTACTCATGAGATGTCTAGTACACAGTTGCCTCGTCGTAGTGGGAGGTATGTTAGGCCACCTATAAGATTCAAAGGCCTTGGAGAGACTTATGAGACTATCTCAGAGGAGGCCGAAACCGATCCTTACACTTATGAAGAAGCAATGAATGATATAGATGCACATCATTGGGTCCAAGCTATGAAATCAGAATTAGATTCTATGTATTCCAATCAAGTTTGGGATCTTGTAAAGGCGCCTAACGGCATTAAACCTATTGGTTGCAAATGGGTTTACAAGAGGAAGAGAGGGATAGATGGAAAGGTTGAAACCTTTAAGGCAAGGTTAGTGTCAAAAGGGTATACTATAAAAGAAGGTATTGATTATGAGGAAACCTTTTCACCAGTAGCAATGCTTAAATCTATCAGAATAATCTTATCCATTGCTGCTCATTATGATTATGATATTTGACAAATGGATGTCAAGACTGCATTTCTTAATGGCAATCTTGAAGAGGAAATCTATATGAAGCAACTAGAAGGTTTCATAGCAAAGAACCAAAAGCATATGGTATGCAAGTTGAATAGGTCCATTTATGGACTTAAGCAAGCATCTATGTCATGGAACATCAGATTTGATCAAGCAATCAAATCATTTGGTTTTGAACAAAATCTTGATGAACCATGTGTGTATAAAAGACATCAAGACAAAGTAGTAATGTTCCTAGTGCTTTATGTTGATGATATTTTACTCATTGGAAATGATGTAGGTGTAATGTCATCAGTAAAGGTTTGGTTGTCAAGTCAATTTGATATGAAAGACTTGGGTGAGGCTAACTTTATTTTAGGGATCAAGCTTTGGCGAGATTGTAAGAATAAGATGTTAGGCTTATCACAAGCTGGATATATAGATAAGGTTCTAGAACAGTTTTGCATGCAAAACTCCAAGAAAGGATTACTTCCTTTTAGACATGGAGTTCCTCTGTCTGATGACCAAAGGCCTAAGACTCAAGAGAAAGAAGATATGATGAGACAAGTCCCTTATGCTTCTGCAATAGGAAGTCTCATGTATGCCATGCTTTGTACTAGACCAGATATCTGTTTTTCAGTTGGCATGGTCAGCCGATATCAATCAAATCCAGGACCACAACATTGGCAAGCTGTAAAGCATATTCTCAAGTATCTACGGAGAACGAGAGATTATATGCTTGTTTACCGTTGTGAGGATTTGATTCCCATTGGCTATACAGATTCAGACTTTCAATCGGATCTAGATTTCAGAAAGTCCACGTCAGGATGTGTATTCTGTTAGGATATGTGCCCTTAAATCCTATTGTATGATGCTATGTATGATATTATGTACGACATTATGTGAGAAATGATGTATGACTTAATATTGTGTTTAATAAAGTTTTTTTATTCTTATCTAGAATAATGGTAACATGAATATACGGACATTATCAAATAGTCCATGAGATGCATAGTATGTGATTTATGTGATTTAGTCACAGAAGATATAGATCACAAGTTCTTTGTAAACTCAGAATTTTGGTTCGTAGTCGGTGATGAAATTGGGCATTTCATCTGCGAAGACTATAACATATTAACTACGATGATTTGTCTTGATCATGGAAGTGGTGACTTCTAGTTAATATGTTGATATGTTTTAAGAGTTAAGACATATTGAACTGGACCGCTGTGAGATTTATTATTCTCCTAACGACTGTCAATTGAATAATAAATCTCACGACTTGTATTCACATGAACTCTTAATCATGAGAGAATAATGGACCTGATCATGAAATGTAGGTTGCTTTGATATATCAGGAGTGAGATCTAAAGTAACGGTCAAAACTTCAGTATGTTGGGCAGCCACATTTAGTGTTGAGGGAACATATATTCTCAAGATGGAATTCATAGTCTCTTAACGGAGATATAAAATATTCCTTTGAGATAAGTTTAATGGGTACAGTTATTCAGAGAGTTAGGCCTAACCACTTTAGTAAGACTAAAGTATATATTTATGAAATTGGATTTCATAAATATATGGTGAATAACTCATAAGGATTAAACCGGGTACTCAAGGATTAAGATGTAGTAATTCACAAAGTGGCAGTCTATATTTATGACTTTGTGTTACTACGAATATTTTATGAAGGGGTTGCATGTATGATAAAGTCTTGGGATATAATTTATTAATGAGGCCTAGAGTGCAATTATATTTATATAGTGGTATTAAATATAATTAATGGTAACTTTGGACTTTTCAAGAGTTGACGGAAAAGCCCAATGCCCATTGGAGCTAGTGTCTTATTTGTCCCTTTTGGTCCCACTCCAAGCCACACACAAAAGCCCAATTGGGAAGGCCCAAAAGGCTAGCCCAATTAGATAATCAGTTATGTGGAGAGAAACATACAGAATTTTATATTGAATGAAATGGTTTGTATGTGTATGGTAATGAAAATAAGGAAGAGAGACACTCTTTCATATTCTCTCTAAAAACATAGAACTGATTGAGAGACCACACATCTTGGGCATCGAGTGGAATTGGAGTGAAGATTGAAAGTATTCCCGAGTACTTCTTCATTCGGTTTTGAAATTCACCGCATCAAGGTACACTCTCTTGTTCTTATATTTTGAAACTTACATAGTGAATGTTATCAATTGCGAATGAAGTAGATCCGTTTATTTTCCGTTGCGTATGTTTTGTATTCGATACAATCATGATGATTACCCAACATATTCACCTTGGGAGGTGGAGCCATAAGTTGGAGGAGTGTTAAGCAATCTTGTATTGCGGACTCCACCATGGAAGCTGAATATGTTACTGCTTGTGAGGCGGCAAAGGAAGCTGTTTGGCTCAAGAAATTCTTTTCTGATCTTGGTGTAGTGAGAATGGAGCAAGTTCCTATCACATTGTTTTGTGACAATAGTGGAGCGGTTGCACAATCCAAAGATCCAAGGAATCACAAGAAAGGAAAGCACATTGAGAGAAAGTACCACATCATTTGAGACATTGTTGCTCGTGGAGATGTGGTGGTAGCAAAGAATGAAAGCGAAATAATCTAGCAGATCCCTTTACCAACGCCTTGCCTCAAAGGACCTTCGAGTCACATTTGGAGGGAATGGGAGTTAGATTAGTGCACAATAGTCTTTAAGGCAAGTGGGAGGTTGTTAGGATATGTGCCCTTAAATCCTATTGTATGATATTATGTATGACATTATGTGAGAAATGATGTATGACTTAATATTGTGTTTAATAAAGTTGTTTTATTCTTATCTAAAATAATGGTAACATGAATATTCGGACATTATCAAATAGTCCATGAAATGTATAGTATGTGATTTATGTGATTTAGTCACAGAAGATATAGATCACAAGTTCTTTGTAAATTCAGAATTTTGGTTCGTAGTCGCTGATGAAATTGGGCATTTCATCTGCAAAGACTATAACATATTAACTACGATGATTTGTCTTGATCATGGAAGTGATGACTTTTAGTTAATATGTTGATATGTTTTAAGAGTTAAGACATATTGAACTGGACCGCTGTGAGATTTATTATTCTCCTAACGACTGTTAATTGAATAATAAATCTCACGGCTTGTATTCACATGAACTCTTAATCCTGAGAGAATAATGGACCTGATCATGAAATGTATGTTGCTTTGATATATCAGGAGTGAGATCTAAAGTAACGGTCAAAACCTCAGTATGTTGGGCAGCCACACTTAGTGTTGATGGAACATATATTCTTAAGATGGAATTCATAGTCTCTTAACGGAGATATAAAATGTTCCCTTGAGATAAGTTTAATGGATACAGTTATTCAGAGAGTTAGGCCTAACCACTTTAGTAAGACTAAAGTATATATTTATGAAATTGGATTTCATAAATATATGATGAATAACTTAAAAGGATTAAACCGGGTAGTAAAGGATTAAGATGTAGTAATTTACAAAGTGGCAGTCTATATTCATGACTTTGTATTACTACGAATATTTTATGAAGGGATTGCATGTATAATAAAGTCTTGAGATATAATTTATTAATGAGGCCTAGAGTGCAATTATATTTATATAGTGGTATTAAATATAATTAATGGTAACTTTGGATTTGTCAAGAGTTGACAGAAAAGTCTAAGGCCCATTGGAGCTAGTGTCTTATTTGTTCCCTTTTGGTCTCACTCCAAGCCACACACTAAAGCCCAATTGGGAAGGCCCAAAAGGCTAGCCCAATTAGATAACCAGTTATGTAGAGAAAAACATATAGAATTTTATATAGAATAAAATGATTTGTATGTTTAAGAAGCGTAATCATATATGACATAAGGAAGAGAGACACTCTTTCATATTCTCTCTAGAAAACATAGAACTGATTGAGAGACCACACATCTTGGGCATCAAGTGGAATTGGAGTGAAGATTGAAAGTCTTCCCGAGTACTTCTTCATTCGGTTTTGAATTTCACCGCATCAAGGTACACTCTCTTGTTCTTATATTCTGAAACCTACATAGTACATGTTATCAATTGCGAATGAAGTAGATCCGTTTATTTTCCGCTGCGTATGTTTTGTATGCGATGCAAACATGTATATTTCCCAACAGAAGTGTGGTCTCTCAATCAATTTCTAAGATAGAATAATTGAGTAGCTTCATTCGCACATATACACCACTTCACAATGATGTCTCTTTTTCTCTTATATAAAATTTTGTATGTTTCTCCTTTTTATAACTAACTGATTATCTAATTGGGCCTTTCCAATTGGGCTTTAGTGTGTGGCTTAGAGTGGGACCAAAAGGAACCAATAAGACACTAGCTCCAATGGGCCTTGAGCTTTTTTATCAACTCTTGACAAGTCCAAAGTTGCCATTAATTATATTTAATAAATTATATCCCAAGATTTTATTATACATGCAGCCCCTTCATAAAATATTCGTAGTAATACAAAGTCATGAATATAGACTGTCACTTTGTTAATTACTACATCTTAATCCTTAAGTACCCGATTTAATCCTTCTAATATATTTATGAAATCCAATTCCATAAATATATATTTAGTATATTCTTACTAAAGTGGTTAGGCCTAACACTCTGAATAACCAAACCCATTAAACT
This sequence comes from Lithocarpus polystachyus, assembly GCA_033629205.1. NCBI lineage: Eukaryota > Viridiplantae > Streptophyta > Magnoliopsida > Fagales > Fagaceae > Lithocarpus > Lithocarpus polystachyus. The sequence goes on from CM066166.1 coordinate 44,774,567, forward strand.
TATCTTAAGGGAATATTTTATATCTTCGTTAAGAGATTATGAATTCCATCTTGAGAATATGTGTTCCATCAACCCTAAATGTGGCTGCTTTACATACTGAGGTTTTGATCATGACTTTAGATCTCACTCCTTATATATCAAAGCAACCTACACTTCATAATCAGGTCCATTATTCTCTCAGAATTAAGAGTTCATGCAAATAGATGTCGCGAGATTTATTATTCATTTGACAATCATTAGGAGAATAATAAATCTCACAGTGATCCAGTTCAATATATCTTAACTCTTAAAACATATCAACATATCAACTAGAAGTCTCCACTTCCATGATCAAGACAAATCATCTTAGTTAATATGTTATAGTCTTCGCAGATGAAATGCCTAATTTTATCACCGACTACGAACTATAATTCTTAGTTTACAAAGAACTTGTGATCTATATCTTCCGTGACCAAATCACATAAATCACATACTATGCATCTCATAGACTATATGACAATATCCAAATATTCATGTTGACATTATATTAGATAATAATAAAACAATTTTATTAGTCATAACATTAAGTCATACATAATATCATACATAGCATCATACAATAGGATTTAAGGGCACATATCCTAACAATCTCCCACATGCCCTAAAGACTATTGTGCACTAATCTAACTGCCGTTCCCTCCAAATGTGACTTAAAAGTCCTTTATGGCAAGGTTTTGGTAAGGGGATTTTCTAGATTACTTGCACTATCAATCTTTGCTACTATTACATCTCCTCGAGCAACAAAATCTCGAATAATGCGGTACTTTCTCTCGATGTGCTTTCCTTTCTTGTGATTCCTTGGATCCTTGGATTGTGCAACCGCTCCACTATTGTCGCAAAACAATGTGATGGGAACTTGCTCCATTCTCACAACACCAAGATCAAAAAGGAATTTCTTGAGCCAAACAGCTTCCTTTGCCGCTTCACAAGCAGCAACATATTCAGCTTCCATGGTGGAGTCCGCAATACAAGATTGCTTAACACTCCTCTAACTTATGGCTCCACCTCCCAAGGTGAACACACAACCTGAAATGGACTTTCTGAAATCAGGATCTGACTCAAAATCTGAATCTGTATAACCAATGGGAATCAAATTCTCGCTATGGTAAACAAGCATATAATCTCCTGTTCTCTGTAGATACTTAAGAATATGCATTACAGCTTGCCAATGTTTAAGTCCTGGATTTGATTGATATCGGCTGACCATACCAACTAAATAACAGATATCTGATCTAGTACATATCATGGCATACATGAAACTTCTCACTGCAGATGCATAAGGAACTTGTCTCATCATATGTTCTTCCTCTAGAGTCTTAGGTCTTTGTTCATCAGATAGAGGAACTCCATGTCTAAAAGGAAGTAATCCTTTCTTGGGGTTTTGCTTGCTAAACCATTCCAGAACCTTATCTATATACCTAGTTTGTGATAAACCTAACATCTTATTCTTGCGATCTCGCCAAAGCTTGATCCTTAGAATAAGTTGTTAGGATATGTGCCCTTAAATCCTATTGTATGATGCTATGTATGATATTATGTATGACATTATTTGAGAAATGATGTATGACTTAATATTATGTTTAATAAAGTTGTTTTATTCTTATCTAAAATAATGGTAACATGAATATTCGGACATTATCAAATAGTCTATGAGATGCATGGTATGTGATTTATGTGAAAAGTCACAGAAGATATAGATCACAAGTTCTTTGTAAACTCAGAATTTTGGTTCGTAGTCGGTGATGAAATTGGGCATTTCATCTGCGAAGACTATAACATATTAACTACGATGATTTGTCTTGATCATGGAAATGGTGATTTCTAGTTAATATGTTGATATGTTTTAAGAGTTAAGACATATTGAACTGAACCGCTGTGAGATTTATTATTCTCCTAACGACTGTCAATTGAATAATAAATCTCACGACTTGTATTCACATGAACTCTTAATCCTGAGAGAATAATGAACCTGATCATGAAATGTAGGTTGCTTTGATATATCAGGAGTGAGATCTAAAGTAACGGTCAAAACCTCAGTATGTTGGGCAACCACATTTAGTGTTGATGGAACATATATTCTCAAGATGGAATTCATAGTCTCTTAACGGAGATATAAAATATTCCCTTGAGATAAGTTTAATGGGTACAGTTATTCAGAGAGTTAGGCCTAACCACTTTAGTAAGACTAAAGTATATATTTATGAAATTGGATTTCATAAATATATGGTGAATAACTCAAAAGGATTAAACCGGGTACTCAAGGATTAAGATGTAGTAATTTACAAAGTGGCAGTCTATATTTATGACTTTGTATTACTACGAATATTTTATGAAGGGGTTGCATGTATAATAGAGTCTTTGGATATAATTTATTAATGAGGCCTAGAGTGCAATTATATTTATATAGTGGTATTAAATATAATTAATGGTAACTTTAGACTTGTCAAGAGTTGACAGAAAAGCCCAAGGCCCATTGGAGCTAGTGTCTTATTTGTTCCCTTTTGGTCCCACTCCAAGCCACACACTAAAGCCCAATTGGGAAGGCCCAAAAGGCTAGCCCAATTAGATAATCAGTTATGTGGAGAGAAACATACAGAATTTTATATAGAATAAAATGGTTTGTATGTTTTATCATAATAATAATAATAATAATGGTAATAAGGAAGAGAGACACTCTTTCATATTCTCTCTAGAAACAAAGAACTGATTGAGAGACCACACATCTTGGGCATCGAGTGGAATTGGAGTGAAGATTGAAAGTATTCCCGAGTACTTCTTCATTCGGTTTTGAAATTCACCTCATCAAGGTACACTCTCTTGTTCTTATATTCTGAAACTTACATAGTGAATGTTATCAATTGCGAATGAAGTAGATCCGTTTATTTTCCGCTGCGTATGTTTTGTATTCGATACAAACATGATGATTTCCCAACATAAGTTAGCTTCACCCAAGTCCTTCATTTCAAATTGGCTTTACAACTAAACCTTTACCGATGACATTACCCCTACATCATTTCCAATGAGTAGAATATCATCAACATAAAGCACTAGGAACATTACTATTTTGTCTCGATGTCTTTTGTACACACATGGTTCATCAAGATTTTGTTCAAAACCAAATGATTTGATTGCTTGATCAAATCTGATATTCCGTGACCTAGATGCTTGCTTATGTCCATATATGGACCTTTTCAACTTGCATACCATATGCTCTTAGTTCTTTGATATGAAATCTTCCGGTTGCATCATATAAATTTCTTCTTCAAGATTGCCATTAAGAAATGCAATCTTGACATCCATTTGCCAAATCTCATAATCATAATGAGCAGTAATAGATAAGAGAATTCTGATAGATTTAAGCATAGCTACTGGCGAAAGAGTTTCATCATAATCAATACCTTCTTTTTGTGTATACCCTTTTGCCACTAGTCTTGCTTTAAAGGTTTAAACCTTTCCATCTATCTCTCTCTTTCTCTTGTAAACCCATTTGCAACCAACAGGTTTAATGCCGTTAGGCGCTTTTACAAGATCCCATACTTGATTGGAATACATAGAATCCAATTCAGATTTCATAGCTTGGACCCAATGACGTGCATCTATATCATTCATTGCCTCCTCATAAGTGTAGGGATCTGATTCAGCCTCTTCTGGGATAGCTTCATAAGTTTCTCCCGGGATAGCTTCATAAGTTTCTCCCAAACCTATAAATCTTATAGGAAGCCGAACAATTCTCCCACTACGACGAGGCACCTGTGTACTAGTCAACTTATGAGTAATGTTTTATGGTGTATCCAATACAGTCACATCATTCCTAGTTTCATCCATTGGTTGTTCAATTTCAGGTTCATCTAATTCAGCCAATACAACTTTACTTCTAGGATTAAAATTATTCACATAATCATCTTCCAAAAATTTGGCATGGGTGCTAACAAACACTTTGTTATCCTTATGATTATAGAATAAATAACCCTTGGTTTCCTTTGAATACCCTAAAAACATGCATACTTCCGTTTTAGCTTTTAACTTATCAGACTTCCCTTTCAACACATGTGCTGGACATCCCCAAATGTGGAGATATTTCATACTAGGCTTGCGCCCACTCCACAATTCCTTAGGTGTCTTGGGAACAGATTTTGATGGAACTAAATTCAAAATATGCATTGCAGTTTTTAGTGCATATCCCCAAAAGGAAATTGGTAAAGTTGAATAACTCATCATGGACTTAACCATTTCCAAAATAGTCCTATTCCTTCTTTCTGCTACACCATTTTGTTGGAGAGTTCCAGGTGCAGTCAATATGGAGACAATCCCATTTTGAATTAGATAATTCTTGAAATCCCCAAGAAGGTATTCACCACCTCGATCAGATCGAATGGCCTTTATGCGTTTACCCAATTGATTTTCAACTTCAGCCATAAACTCTTTAAACTTTTCAAAGGCTTCGGACTTCCGTCTCATTAGGTACACATAACCATATCTTGAGTAATCATCCGTAAAAGTGATGAAGTATTCATAACCTCCTTTTGCTTGGGTTGACATAGGACCACATACATCTGTATGAACTAATTCAAGCAACTCTTGGACTTTTTTACCTTTTGCATTAAAAGGTCGTTTGGTCATTTTACCTTCCAAACAAGATTCGCAAACTGGAAATCCATCAAAGTCCATGGGCTGTTAAAGTGCATCTTTGATTAGTCTTTGAATCCTATTTGAATTAATATGACCCAAACTCAAGTGCCATAGATATGCATCACTAGTAGAAGGAAAATTTCTCTTTAATGATTTTACATGAAAGCTACTATCTAATTCAGAATTATATAATTCATGCTTGTGAGGAGTTAAAATATAAAGACCATCCACAATATTTCCAGAACAGATAAATTTTTAGAATAACATAATATCCATGTTTACCTAAATAAGTTGCAGAAATTAAATTCCTACGAACATTAGGTACATACAAACAGTCTTCCAATATTAAAACCCTAGACTCAAAACATAAATTAAACATTCCAACAGCTACAACTAGTATTCTGCTCCCATCAGCCAAAGTAAGAAATAATTCTCCTTTATTCAGCATTCTGGTCTCCTGGAACCCCTGCAAAGTATTGCAGATATAATTAGTACAACCTGAATCCACACACTAGGAATCCATGGGATTCTATACCAAACATATTTCAAGAAGGAATGTACACATCATACCTTTATTCTTGGCAGCTTTGAATATTGGACAATTCCTCTTCCAATTTCCTTTCTCACCACAATGGAAACACTTTCCTTTCTTTTTCTTTCCTTTGTTTTTCTTTTCTTTGTTGGCAACTCCTAAGGCAACTTGTTTATCATCTCTCTTGGTGAAGTCCTTCTTCTTCTTCTTTTTACCTTTGCCTTTCGACTTAGGTTGAGAAGTAAAAGCCTCAGCCATATTGGCATCAACACTAGAAGTACCAAGGATGCCTTCCACCACTACCAATTCATTCATCAATTCAGACAATGTATAAACCTTTTTGTTCATATTATAGTTTAGCCAGAATTCCTTGAATGATTCTGATAGTGACTGGAGTATCATATCTACTTGGGATTCTCCATCAATATCGACACCTAAAACTTCCAATGTATTCAGATTAAAGATCATCCTAAGACAATGCTCCCTCACTGAAGTACCTTCAGCCATTTTGGTATTATAAATTTGCCTCATAGTTTCTTGCCTTGCAGAATGGCCTTGCTCACCAAACATGTCCTTCAGACTTAGCATAATGTCCGAAGCTAGTTCTACATCCTGCATTTGATGTTGTAGAACATTGAATAGATGCTAAGATATAGCACTTTGCCATCTCATTAGATTTTTGCCAACGATCATATCACTGTTTTTCCTCAAGAGGAGCAGCTAATGATGGAAAGTTTGGACATGGTTGAGTAAGCGCATATTTGTGCTCTTCAGTAGTAAGAACAATGTCCAAGTTTCTTCTCCAGTCAACATAGTTGGATTCAGTTAGTTTGTTTTGATTAAGAATAGCAACAAGTGGGCTAAATGATGCCATGATTTAAATCTGAAAATAATAAACATGAATATAATAAATAAACTGGACATTATCAATTTAGTATATAAGCATATAATATGAAACCTTAATAAAACTATAAAATAATATATGCAGCGACAACTCAATCTATGTCTATAATTCCTTGGTAGCAAGTTTATTATAAGCACATTAATTAGTTGAGAAATATTCTCATTATTAATGCTATCATGGTAACTCTTACCAAACAAAAATAATATGCCGTTTTGCCTTTAGCCTCTAAGTAATAATGACATAGCTCCTTTGGGAGGTTAACATTACACTTAGTCTAGTGTACACCATTATCTAGAATTATGTGTAACCACATTTCATCTCCCTTTATAGTGTTTAAACTTGTAATACGATGAAACAAAACACCCTCCTTTGGGATCGCGAGGCATATACGCCAAGACAAGGTGCTTGTTCACACTACTTTTAACGGGTTAGTTCAATCTTGTAGTACTATGAAGTAAACACCCTCCTTTGGGATCGCGAGGCATATACGCCAAAACGAGGTGTTTATCCACACTACTATGAACCGATAATGGAGGCTGTGAGATCCAACCTTTGTATCTCTCTCCCACTAGATGTTTTAAATTAAAGGTTTTTAAGATTAAGAACCATAATAACGCTAGACACCTTGAAAACATAATCCTAATCTCATTAGGAATAAATTTCATTAAACGAATGCTTTAATCCTAGCGTTAATATATATTAATATAAAACCAAACCCATATATATATATTATATTACATATATATATATATATATATATATATATAATGTATCATGCGGATTATATATAATATGCATTTGAACCTATCATCACACGGATTAAATGGTACATATTATATATAATATGCCATACGAATTATATATTACATATTATATATATAATATGCATTTGAACCTATATTTGATATATATATATATATATATATATATAACAATCCGTGCAAACCGAAAGCCAAGCCTTATAATAACCAAGAAATCATGCCCATGCAAGCCTTATAATAAGTCTTTATACATCCAAGCATTGCATTGATTCGGTTTACACATGACAGTTACATCCAAGTACCGTACGGATTATGTAACCAAGGCAAATATGACATGCCTATAATAATCAAACCATGCATATGATTCTAAGGCCAGCATTGACCTTCATTTGTCTTGCATGAACGGTCCTATGTGTGAACCGTCTTGTTAGTTATTGAATACAATAACTTGGTTCACGATTATGCAATAACCGTCCTGTTAGTTATTGTATTTCATTTGTCTTGCATGAACCGTCCTATTAATATAACAATCAATCCTTGGCTATTGCAAACAAGACACGGCACCATTCAATAACTTTAAACTAAGATGTCCATTGAAAAACAACGAATCATCTAGAAATTCATGGCCATGGATAATTTTCAAAACAAAGAATTTCATTTAATGATAGGCCACTTCGAACAAACCAAGAGTATATTCATCCTTGGTGTGAACCCAATATTATCAAGAAATCATTTTTCCTTTATTCTAAAATCCAATCACATGTTATACAATCATGATATGAAAACTTGGCTCTGATACCAATTGTTGGATAATCTGGTTTTGTATCTCATACAAAACACACAGCGGAAGCAACAAACATGGATCTATTTCACTCATGATTGATAACATTGACTATATAAATTTCAAAATTTAAGAACGAGATTGCGTACCTTGGTGCGATGAAATTCAAAACAAAAGATTAGAAGTACTTGGGAGCACTTTTAATCTTCACTCCAATTCCACTTTACGCCCAAGAAGTGTGGTCTCTCAATCAGTTTCTAATGAAGAATAATTGAGTGGCTTCACTTGCACATACAGACCACTTCACAATGATGTCTCTTTTTCTCTTATATAAAATTCAGTATGTTTCTCTCTTTTATAACTAACTGATTATCTAATTGGGCGGGCCTATTGGGCCTTTCCAATTGGGCTTTAGTGTGTGGCTAGGAGTGGGACCAAAAGGGACCAATAAGACACTAGCTCCAATGGGCCTTGACTTTTCTATCAACTCTTGACAAGCCCAAAGCTACCATTAATTATATTTAATATCACTATATAAATATAATTGCACTCTAAGTCTTATTAATAAATTATATCCCAAGATTTATTATACATGCAACCCCTTCATAAAATATTCATAATAATACAAAGTCATGAATATAGACTGCCACTTTGTTAATTACTACATCTTAATCCTTGAGTACACGGTTTAATCCTTTTAATTTATTCATCATATATTCATGAAATCCAATTCCATAAATATATACTTTAGTATAATCTTAATAAAGTAGTTAGACCTAACACTCTGAATAACCAAACCCATTAAACTTATCTCAAGGGAATATTTTATATCTCCGTTAAGAGATTATGAATTCCATCTTGAAAATATATGTTCCATCAACACTAAATGTGGTTGCCCAACATACTGAGGTTTTGATCGTGACTTTAGATCTCACTCCTTATATATCAAAGCAACCTACACTTCATGATCAGGTCCATTATTTTCTCAGGATTAAGAGTTCATGCAAATAGAAGTCGTGAGATTTATTATTTATTTGACAGTCGTTAGGAGAATAATAAATCTCACAACGGTCTAGTTCAATATATCTTAACTCTTAAAACATATTAACATATCAACTAGAAGTCTCCACTTCCATGATCAAGACAAATCATCTTAGTTAATATATTATAGTTTTCGCAGATGAAATGCCCAATTTCATCACCGACTATGAACTATAATTCTGAGTTTACAAAGAACTTGTGATCTATATCTTCCATGACTAAATCACATAAATCACATACTATGCATCTCATGGACTATATGATAATGTCCAAATATTCATGTTGCCATTATATTAGAGAATAATAAAACAACTTTATTAATCATACCATTAATTCATACATAATGTCATACATAGCATCATACAATAGGATTTAAGGACACATATCCTGACATCTTCTGCAGTAGGAAGTCTCATGTGTGCCATGCTTTGTACTAGACCAGATATGTGTTATTCAGTGGGCATGGTCAACCAATATCAATCAAATTCAGGACCAAAACATTGGCAAGTTGTAAAGCATATTCTTAAGTATCTATAAAGAACAAGAGATTATATGCTTGTTTACCATAGTGAGGATTTAATTCCCATTGGTTATACAAATTCATATTTTTAATCAGATCTAGATTTCAAAAAGTCCACTTCAGGTTGTGTGTTCACCTCAGGAGGTGGAGCCATAAATTGGAGGAGTGTTAAGCAATATTGTATTACAGACTCCACTATGGAAGATGAATAAGTTGCTACTTGTGAAGCGGCAAAGGAAGCTGTTTAGCTCAAAAAATTCCTTTTTGATCTTGGTCTTCTGAGAATGGAGAAAGTTCCTATCACATTGTTTTGTGACAATAGTGGAGCAGTTGCACAATCCAAAGATCCAAGGAATTACAAGAAAGGAAAGCATATTGAGAGAAAGTTATTAGGATATGTGCCCTTAAATTCTATTGTATGATGCTATGTATGATATTATGTATGACATTATGTGAGAAATGATGTATGACTTAATATTGTGTCTAATAAAGTTGTTTTATTCTTATCTAAAATAATGGTAACATGAATATTCGGACATTATCAAATAGTCCATGAGATGCATAGTATGTGATTTATGTGATTTAGTCACAGAAGATATAGATCATAAGTTCTTTGTAAACTCAGAATTTTGGTTCGTAGTCGGTGATGAAATTGGACATTTCATCTGCAAAGACTATAACATATTAACTACGATGATTTGTCTTGATCATGGAAGTGGTGACTTCTAGTTAATATGTTGATATGTTTTAAGAGTTAAGACATATTGAACTGGACCGCTGTGAGATTTATTATTCTCCTAACGACTGTCAATTGAATAATAAATCTCACGACTTGTATTCACATGAACTCTTAATCCTGAGAGAATAATGGACCTAATCCTGAGAGAATAATGGACCTAATCATGAAATGTAGGTTGCTTTGATATATCAGGAGTGAGATCTAAAGTAACGGTCAAAACCTCAGTATGTTGGGCAGCCACATTTAGTGTTGATGGAACATATGTTCTCAAGATGGAATTCATAGTCTCTTAACGGAGATATAAAATATTCTTTTGAGATAAGTTTAATGGGTACAGTTATTCAGAGAGTTAGGCCTAACCACTTTAGTAAGACTAAAGTATATATTTATGAAATTGGATTTTATAAATATATGGTGAATAACTTAAAAGGATTAAACCGGGTACTCAAGGATTAAGATGTAGTAATTAACAAAGTGGCAGTCTATTTTCATGACTTTGTATTACTACGAATATTTTATGAAGGGGTTGCATGAATAATAAAGTCTTGGGATATAATTTATTAATGAGGCCTAGACTGCAATTATATTTATATAGTGGTATTAAATATAATTAATGGTAAATTTTGACTTATCAAGAGTTGACAGAAAAGCCCAAGGCCCATTGGAGCTAGTGTCTTATTTGTTCCCTTTTGGTCCCACTCCAAGCCACACACTAAAGCCCAATTGGGAAGGCCCAAAAGGCTAGCCCAATTAGATAATCAGTTATGTGGAGAGAAACATACAGAATTTTATATAGAAGAAAATGGTTTGTATGTTTAATGAATAAGATGATATAAGGAAGAGAGACACTCTTTCATATATTCTCTCTAGAAAATATAGAACTGTTAATTCATGCAAAACCGTTGAAAACTGCCTTAGAAGAATTTCTGGAAATTCGAGTTTTACGAGTTTCGATCGATCGAAATTTACTTTCGATCGATCGAGTAAGACAGTGACCAATCTTTTTGGATTGATTGATATTCGATTGCTAGTCAATCGATCGAATTTTCTTTTCGATCGATCGAGAGGTGATCGAGTATCAATCGAACAAGACAGAAGGGTGAGCTAAGCACCTCGTCTTGGCATATATGCCTCGCGATCCCAAAGGAGGGTGTTTACTTCATAGTACTACAGGATTGAACTTACCCGTTTAAAGTAGTGTAGACAAGCACCTCGTCTTGGCGTATATGCCTCGCAATCCCAAAGGAGGGTGTTTTGTTCTATGGTACTACAAGTTTAAACACCATAAAGGAAGATGAAATGTGGCTACACATGATTCTAGATAATGGTATACACTAGACTAAGTTTAATGTTAACCTCCCAAAGGAGCTATGTCATTATTACTTAGAGGCTAAAGATAATACGGCATATTATTAGTGTTTGATAAGAGTTATCATGATGGCATTAATAATGAGAATAGTTCTCAACTGATTGATGTGTTTATAATAAACTTGCTATCAAGGAATTATAGACATAGATTGGGTTGTCGTTGCATATATTATTTTATGGTTTTATTAAGGTTCCATATTATATGCTTATATGCTAAATTGATAATGTCCAGTTTACTTATTATATTCATGTTTATTATTTCAAATTTGAACATGGCATCATTTAGCCCACTTGTTAGCATTCTTAATCAAAACAAACTGACTGAAACCAATTATGTTGACTGGAAAAGAAACTTGGACATAGTTCTCACAGCTGAAGAGCACAAATATGTGCTTACTCAATCATGTCCTAGCTTTCCTTCATTAGATGCTCCTCCTGAGGAAAAACAACGATATGATCGTTGGCAGAAATCTAATGAAATGGCCAAGTGCTACATCCTAGCGTCCATCTTAAATGTTCTACAACATCAAATGCAGGATGTAAAACTTGCTTCGGACATTATGCAAAGTCTGAAGGAGATGTTTGGTGAGCAAGGCCGTTCTGTAAGGTAAGACATCATGAGGTAAATTTATAATACCAAAATGGCTGAAGGTAGTTCAGTGAGAGAACATTGTCTTACAATGATCTCTAATCTGAATACTTTAGAAGTTTTGGGTGCTGACATTGATGGAGAATCCCAAGTGGATATGATACTCCAGTTACTACCGGAATCATTCAAGGAATTCAGACTTAATTATAACATGAACAAAAAGATTTATTCTTTGCCTGAATTAATGAATGAGTTAGTAGAGGCGGAAGGCATCCTTGGTACTTCTAATGTTGAAGCCACTGTGGGTGAAGCTTCTACCTCTCAACCTAAGTCGAAAGGCAAGGGTAAGAAGAAGAAGAAGAAGGACTTCACTAAGCACGAGGGTAAACAAATTGTCTTAGGGGTTGCCGACAAAGGAAAGAAGCTGAAAGGAAAATGTTTCCATTGTGGTGAGAAAGGACATTGGAAGAGGAATTGTCCAAAGTTCAAGGCTGCCAATAAGGGTATGAAAATTTCATTCCTTCTTGAAATATGTTTGGTACAAAATCTCACGGATTCCTGGTGTGTGGATTCAGGTTGTACTAATCATATCTGCAATTCTTTGCAGGGGTTCCAAGAGACCAGAAGACTTAAAGAAGGAGAGTTGTTTCTGACCTTAGCTGATGGGAGTAGGATTCCAGTTGTAGCTATTGGAGTGTTTAATTTATGCTTTGAAACTAGGGTTTTTTATTGGAAGACTGTTTATTTGTACCTAATGTTCGTAGGAATTTAATTTCTGCAACTTATTTAGGTAAAAATGGATATTGTGTTATCCTTAAAGACAATGTTGTAATAAAGAAGGATAAAATGTTTATCTGTTCTGGCAATATTGTGGATGGTCTTTATATTTTAACTCCTGATAAGCATGAATTATACAATTCCGAATTAGATAATAACTCTCATGTAAAATCATTAAAAAGAAAGTTTCCTTCTACTAATGATGCATATCTTTGGCACTTGCGTTTGGGTCATATTAATCCAAATAGAATTCAAAGACTGATCAAAGATGGTCTCTTAGAACCATTGGACTTTGATGAATTTCCAGTTTGTGAATCTTGTTTGGAAGGCAAAATGACCAAACGACCTTTTAATGCAAAAGGTAGAAGAGCCCAAGAGTTGCTAGAATTAGTTCATACGGATGTTTGTGGTCCTATGTCAACCCAAGCAAAAGGAGGTTATGAGTACTTCATCACTTTCACCGATGATTACTCTAGATTTGGTTATGTGTACCTAATGAGACAGAAGTCTGAAGCCTTTGAAAAATTCAAAGAGTTTAGGGCTGAAGTTGAGAATCAATTGGGTAAACACATAAAGGCCATTCGATCTGATCGTGGTGGCGAATACCTTCTTGGGGATTTCAAGGATTACTTAACTCAAAATGGGATTGTATCCCAATTGACTGCACCTGGAACTCCCCAACAAAATGGTGTAGCAGAAAGAAGGAATAGGACTCTTTTAGAAATGGTTAGGTCTATGATGAGTTACTCAACTTTACCAGTTTCCTTTTGGGCATATGCACTAAAAACTGCAATGCATATTTTGAATTTAGTTCCATCAAAATCTGTTCCCAACACACCAATGGAATTGTGGAGTGGGCACAAGCCTAGTATGAAATATCTCCACATTTGGGGATGTCCAGCACATGTGTTGAAAGGGAAGTCTGATAAGTTGGAAGCTAAAATGGAAGTATGCACGTTTCTAGGGTATTCAAAGGAAACCAAGGGTTATTTATTCTATAATCATAAGGATAACAAAGTGTTTGTTAGCACTCATGCCAAATTTTTGGAAGATGATTATGTGAATAATTTTAACCCTAGAAGTAGAGTTGTCTTGGCTGAAATGAATGAACCTGTAATTGAACAACCAATGGTTGAAACTAGGGATGATGTGGTTGTATTGGATACACCACAAAATACTACTCATGAAATGTCTAGTACACAGTTGCCTCGTCGTAGTGGGAGGAATGTTAGGCCACCTATAAGATTCATAGGTCTTGGAGAGACTTATGAGGCTATCTCAGAGGAGGCCGAAACTGATCCTTACACTTATGAAGAAGCAATGAATGATATAGATGCACATCATTGGGTCCAAGCTATGAAATCAGAATTAGATTCCATGTATTCCAATCAAGTTTGGGATCTTGTAAAGGCGCCTAACGGCATTAAACCTGTTGGTTGCAAGTGAATTTACAAGAGGAAGAGAGGGATAGATGGAAAGGTTGAAACCTTTAAAGCAAGGCTAGTGGCAAAAGGGTATACTCAAAAAGAAGGTATTGATTATGAGGAAACCTTTTCACTAGTAGCAATGCTTAAATCTATCAGAATTCTCTTATCCATTGCTGCTCATTATGATTATGAGATTTGGCAAATGGATGTCAAGACTGCATTTCTTAATGGCAATCTTGAAGAGAAAATCTATATGAAGCAACCAGAAGGTTTCATAGCAAAGAACCAAAAGCATATGGTTTGCAAGTTGAATAGGTCCATTTATGGACTTAAGCAAGCATCTAGGTCATGGAACATCAGATTTGATCAAGCAATCAAATCATTTGGTTTTGAACAAAATCTTGATGAACCATGTGTGTACAAAAGACATCAAGACAAAGTAGTAATGTTCCTAGTGCTTTATGTTGATGATATTCTACTCATTGGAAATGATGTAGGGGTCATGTCATCAGTAAAGGTTTGGTTGTCAAGTCAATTTGATATGAAGGACTTGGGTGAGGCTAACTTTATTCTAGGGATCAAGCTTTGGCGAGATCGTAAGAATAAGATGTTAGGCTTATCACAAGCTGGATATATAGATAAGGTACTAGAACGGTTTTGTAACACCCGTCTCACTTAAATTTAATTTAACTGCTTCTAGAGTGGATTTGATGAATTGCTTAATTTATTTTGGAGGAAATATTATTTTATATTATGATTTCTATAATAATAATAATAATAATAATAATAATAATAATGGGTAACGTGAATTGTTATTTTGTGGGTTATTCAAATTTAACCTTTAGTCTCCTTATCAGTTAAGGAAAAGGATAAGAGACTAAAACCTATTTGGACTAGGAGTTTAATTGTTATTGGAATTCTTTAGGGTTTTAGCCTATTTAAACAACCTTAATATGAGTTTTAGTGGGAATGAAAGTCTTAGAAGCTTATTTTAGATTTTAGTGGGTTCTAAATTTTCGGCCCAAGTGAAACAGTTTTAACGTGCTAGTAAGTTAGGGCTTCCTACGTGAAAGGCAGAAAAAAAAATTAATTAAATTAGTGATTAGCGTATAAGCTTAAGAGTAGAGTTTAGGGTTTCTCAAACTAAAAGAGTTGGTGGCCGTGCGCTTCAGGGGAGCAGCCAGCAAAATCGTTGAATTGAGGTAACATCCTTGTGCGCAAGCCTATCTGATTCGTTGGACACTATAGCAGCCAGCAAACATTACTTTGATTTTGAGGTAAGCATCAATCTAGGCAAACCTTAGTATTTTCGCTGGACACTTTGAATTTAAAGGGAAACTTTTGTCTTCTTGCTGGTTCAAATTTTTAGAATTATAATTACAGTGCGTAGGAATAGAAATCTTGGAATAGAGATCATGGGATAGAGATCATGGAAGTATCATGGAATTATAATAATAGTCATGCCGTATATTAACCGTTGCATAGGAATAAAGTTCTCATGGAAGCATTATTTTATGCATGCACTAGTCAATCTTGAATTTGCACCTCATTGATATTCGTGGAGTAGCATCTCATGCAATATAGTTTAAGCGGTTATGGTTGTCTTTGGGTGGTATTCATCAGATGGTCTACGTGTAGTTATTTATACATAGGTATATTAGATGTTAGTTAGGGAATACTTTACATATATTTAAATCTAGAATAGGTGGGGGTATATTAGAAAGATATGTAAAATTTTACATTGCGAAATCTTCACTGTGGCTAAGAAAAATTTTATAGGAGGACTTTGTGGTTATTCAAAACCTGCCCTTATTGAGTTATTTAATTCTTATTTAGGTTCTAGTTGGCATCGTTCCGAGCGTTTGAAGTGAAGCTTGGTTTAGTAACTAGAGGTAAGTAGACTTCAGCACATGACGTCTCTCAGGACGTATATATATTTATGAATAAATATATATATATATATACACGTGGTAAAAATATATTTATCTATATATATATATATATATAATTGCAAAAGTGAAGTTCCAAAAACTTATACCATTGTTAGTGCTTTGCACATACTCGAATTTTATTATTCATTGTATATTATTATGAAACTGTATATGTCAAGAATGTTTCAAATGGTCAACTAGACAGTCTGCAACCTTTGCCAACACAGGGTTAAGTGTTGGCCTTCGGCCGAAGTAGTGTTAGTGTGGTGTGGTGCAGTGTTACTGTTGCTCTTTGGAGCTAGTGTTGCCTCTATGAGGTTAGTGTTATTGTTCCCATGGGAATCACCCACCGAATGTTTAGCAGCTTTTGTCTGTGTTTGACTGATATTATCCATATCGAACTACTATTTTATTGTTACAGATCTTTGTAAGTGGAAAATTGTTTATTTATTTTTACAATAAATTGTTCATACCTATTTGGTGCATATTGGCATATTAAAGTGGTTATTATTTTATTTAATGATTACAGCGTTATAGTGAAATGTTTTATTTTTTAACAGTTCTATAGAATATATTATATTACAGTTAAAACTATTTGTAAATGTTTCGTGTAGACTATATTTTTGTCAATGATACTAATATTTTGTTTTGAAAGACATCCTCATGTTTTGTAGTCTCTTATTGAGCCTCTAGCTCACCCCCCTTTTTCCACCCTTTCAGATTTGAGCAATGGAGTGTCTTTTGATGGTAGATCAATGGAGCCTTAGATTGACGATTTCTTTTGGAGCTTTGTTAGTTGGTGAATTATTTTAGTATATTTTTCTTAAGGGCAATGAGTTTGACATTTGTGGAACTATTTCGAGATTGTATTTGGAGACTTTATTGTGAAGGATTTTGTGTTTTTATGAATTTCATAGGAGAGTTAATGTTGGATAAAAGTTTATTTGTGGTTAACAAATTACGCTCTGTTCCATTATATTATTGTTGTTTATTTCTAAATCAGGTTGTGCATCTAAATCCTTGATTTAGGGTTGGGGTGTTACAGGTTTAGCATGCAAAACTCCAAGAAAGGATTACTTCCTTTCAGACATGGAGTTCCTCTGTTTGATGACCAAAGGCCTAAGACTCAAGAGGAAGTAGATATGATGAGACAAGTTCCTTATGCTTCTGCCGTAGGAAGTCTCATGTATGCCATGCTTTGTACTAGACCGGATATCTGTTTTTCAGTTGGCATGGTTAGCCGATATCAATCAAATACAGGGCCACAACATTGGCAAGCTGTAAAGCATATTCTCAAGTATCTACGGAGAACGAGAGATTATATGCTTGTTTACTGTTGTGAGGATTTGATTCCCATTGGCTATACAGATTCAGACTTTCAATCAGATCTAGATTTCAGAAAGTCCACGTCAGGATGTGTATTCACCTTGGGAGGTGGAGCCATAAGTCGGAGGAGTGTTAAGCAATCTTGTATTGCGGACTCTACCACGGAAGCTGAATATGTTGCTGCTTGTGAGCCGGTAAAGGAAGCTGTTTGGCTCAAGAAATTCCTTTCTGATCTTGGTGCAGTGAGAATGAAGCAAGTTCCTATCACATTGTTTTGTGACAATAGTGGAGCGGTTGCACAATCCAAAGATCCAAGGAATCACAAGAAAGGAAAGCACATTGAGAGAAAGTACCACATCATTCGAGACATTGTTGCTCGTGGAGATGTGGTGGTAAAAAAGATTGAAAGTGCAAATAATCTAGCAGATCCCTTTACCAAAGTCTTGCCTCAAAGGACCTTCGAGTCACATTTGGAGGGAATGGGAGTTAGATTAGTGCACAATAGTCTTTAAGGCAAGTGGGAGATTGTTAGGATATGTGCCCTTAAATCCTATTGTATGATGCTATGTATGATATTATGTATGATATTATATGAGAAATGATGTATGACTTAATATTGTGTTTAATAAATTTGTTTTATTCTTATCTAAAATAATGGTAACATGAATATTTGGACATTATCAAATAGTCCATGAGATGCATAGTATGTGATTTATGTGATTTAGTCACAGAAGATATAGATCACAAGTTCTTTGTAAACTCAGAATTTTGGTTTGTAGTCGGTGATGAAATTGGGCATTTCATCTGCAAAGACTATAACATATTAACTAAGATGATTTGTCTTGATCATGGAAGTGGTGACTTCTAGTTAATATGTTGATATGTTTTAAGAGTTAAGACATATTGAACTGGACCGCTGTGAGATTTATTATTCTCCTAACGACTGTTAATTGAATAATAAATCTCACAACTTGTATTCACATGAACTCTTAATCCTGAGAGAATAATGGACCTGATCATGAAATGTAGGTTGCTTTGATATATCAGGAGTGAGATCTAAAGTAACGGTCAAAACCTCAGTATGTTGGGCAGCCACATTTAGTGTTGATGGAACATATGTTCTCAAGATGGAATTCATAGTCTCTTAACGGAGATATAAAATATTCCATTGAGATAAGTTTAATGGGTACAGTTATTCAGAGAGTTAGGCCTAACCACTTTAATAAGACTAAAGTATATATTTATGAAATTGGATTTTATAAATATATGGTGAATAACTTAAAAGGATTAAACCGGGTACTCAAGGATTAAGATGTAGTAATTAACAAAGTGGCAGTCTATTTTTATGACTTTGTATTACTACGAATATTTTATGAAGGGGTTGCATGTATAATAAAGTCTTGGGATATAATTTATTAATGAGGCCTAGAGTGCAATTATATTTATATAGTGGTATTAAATATAATTAATGGTAACTTTGGACTTATCAAGAGTTGACAGAAAAGCCCAAGGCCCATTGGAGCTAGTGTCTTATTTGTTCCCTTTTGGTCCCACTCCAAGCCACACACTAAAGCCCAATTGGGAAGTTCCAAAAGGTTAGCCCAATTAGATAATCAGTTATGTGGAGAGAAACATACAGAATTTTATATAGAAGAAAATGGTTTGTATGTTTAATGAATAAGATGATATAATGAAGAGAGACACTCTTTCATATATTCTCTCTAGAAAACATAGAACTGATTAAGAGACCACACATCTTGGGTATCAAGTGGAATTGGAGTGAAGATTGAAAGTCTTCCCAAGTACTTCTTCATTCGATTTTGAATTTCACCGCATCAAGGTACACTCTCTTGTTCTTATATTCTGAAACCTACATAGTGCATGTTATCAATTGCGAATGAAGTAGATCCGTTTATTTTCTGCTGCGTATGTTTTGTATGCGATACAAACATGTATATTTCCTAACAAAAGTACCACATCATTCGAGACATTGTTGTTCGTGGAGATGTCGTAGTATCAAAGATAGAAAGTGCAAATAATCTAACAGATCCCTTTGCCAAAGCCTTGTCTCAAAGGACTTTCGAGTTACATTTGAAGAGAATGGGAGTTAGATTAGTGTACAATAGTCTTTAAGGCAAGTGGGAGATTGTTAGGATTAGTGCCCTTAAATCCTATTGTATGATGCTATGTATGATATTAAGTATGACATTTTGTATGACTTAATATTGTGATTGATAAAGTTGTTTTATTATTATCTAAAATAATGATAACATGAATATTCGGATATTATCATATAGTCCATGAGATGCATAGTATATGATTTATGTGAAAAGTCACAGAAGATATAAATCAGAAATTCTTTGAATACTCAGAACTTTAGTTCATAGTCAGTGATGAAATTGGGCGTTTCATTTGCGAAGACTATAACATATCAACTAAGATGATTTGTCTTAATAATGGAAGTGGAGACTTCTAGTTGATATGTTGATATGTTTTAAGAGTTAAGACATATTGAACTTAATCGCAGTGAAATTTATTATTCTCCTAACGATTGTCAAATGAATAATAAATCTCATGACTTCTATTTGCATGAACTCTTAATCCTGAGAGGATAATGGGCCTGATCATGAAATGTAGGTTGCTTTGATATATCAGGAGTGAGATCTAAAGTAATGCCTAAAACCTCAGTATGTTGGGCAGCCATATTTAGTGTTGATGGAACATATATTCTCAAGATGAAATTCATAGTCTCTTAACGGAGATATAAAATATTCCCTTGAGATAAGCTTAATGGGTTCGATTATTCAGAGAGCTGGGCCTAACCACTTGAGTAAGAAATTCCTGAAGTATATATATATATTTATGAAATTGGATTTCATAAATATATGTTGAATAACTTAAAGGATTAAACCAGGCACTCAAGGATTAAGATGTAGTAATCTACAAAGTGGCAGTCTACATTTATGACTTTGTATTACTACGAATATTTTATGAAGAGGTTACATGTACAATAAAGTTTTGGGATATAATTTAATTAATAAGGCCTAGAGTACAATTATATATATAGTGGTACTAAATATAATTAATGGTAACTTTGGACTTGTCAAGAGTTGATAGAAAAGCCCTAGGCCCATTAGAGCTAGTTTCATATTTGTTCCCTTTTGGTTCCACTCCAAGCCACATACTAAAGTCCAATTGGTAAGGCCCAAAAGCTGGCCCAATTAGATAATCAATTATAAGGAGAGAAATACATAGAATTTAGTAAGTTACATGAAATAGTATGTATGTGAGTGTTGGACACTCTCTAATTCTCCCTTGAATAAATACATAAAAACTGATTGAGAGACTGCACTTCTTGGGCGTTAGTGGAATTGGAGTGAAGATTGAAAGTGTTCCTAAGTGCTTTTGATCTTTGTTTTGAAATTCACCACACGAAAGTATACTCTCTTGTTCTTATATTCTGAAATTTACATAGTACATGTTGTCAATTGCAAATAAAGTAATCCGTTAATTTTCCGCTGCGTATGTTTGTATGCGATACAAACATGTATTTATCCAATACCACCTATGGACCCTGCAAAAGCCTACAATTCAACATCTAGTAACTATCTAAGGTATGTGCATCCAGCATTCGCCTTCAACGTTGAGTTTGAGTTCAACCCAATATGAAGGGTGATGTCATGCATTTTGAAATGAAAAGGGAAAGGCTTTCCAAGCACAACAGATATATGAACAGATAAAGATGCAGCAGAAATTAAATCTGCTACCCTAGGTTCGCATATGTGAAGGAAAGTTGTAAAGCATGCTTTAGGAAAGCAGAACAGCTTCACACATACAAAATGTACGTCAAAGCTGGTTTTTGGAAAACCATTTGAAAAAAAATTGGAAAATATTTTTAAATTTTGAAAGTAGTTTACTAGGATATAGTAAAAGCAATTTTCAAAATGGAAAGCCTTGGAGGCTAATGCCAATTTCAATGTTTTTGAAAGCCAATGTCCAAAGATTAGGGTCTTATTAAAATTTCTAAAGGTTAAGCTCTCTAAGTGTCCCCAGTGGAGTCGCCATTCTGTCAACACCTCGTGGCTACTCGACCACCCATCGCAGCAATGCTTGCGCATCTTCTTTCTATCTTGGTGCAAGAATATGATATGTGGATATGGAGGTGTGTCATACCTCAGGTGTGTGACTAGAATATGAGTCGATTTTATGGAAATTACCAAGGGTAAGTGATGTCACCACCAATCGTTGGGTTTTTCTAAGGCGTGATTGCTCACCTGACTCTATTTGATTTTATTACCAATCCTAAGTTAAGAAAAATGTCATTTTTCCTAATCTAATATGAATGGATAAAAAATCTTGATTCTTGAGTTCGTAAGTCTGGTTACGTGTAGGGAAGGTGTTAGGCACCCCCACAACACTTATCTAAGGACAATCCTTTGTTTTGGTAGAATCTTAATTTTTGGACATTGGCAATTAAATACAAGCTATTGGCATTAGTTTTGGGGCTTTAAATGTATTAGGCTTTAAGGTTTGGTTTCAGAATGGGTGTGGTCTTGATGGATGCTTTCCAAGTGCATTTGGAATGGTTGCCAAATTTCCACGGTGAAAATTCCGCAGCGTTTCGCCTTATTTTTGTGGCGAAAATCCAGCAGCTCTTCGTCTCAGATGCGTCATAGTACACAAAACACTATTCTCACCAAGCTTTCGACATGAGAATAAGGCAATGGGGATGCCTCATTTTCACAGTGAAAATCTAGCAAAGTTTCATGGTTGTTGCACTATGGCGCACCGCCAAGCTTTTGTGCCTACGTATATGGAGCGTGCTAATGTGCTTGTGCTAGGATAAGCCAAAGCCCCTCAAAGCATTTAAACACATTGATACACGGCGCATTCACCGGGAAACCAATGTCACTTGGTGAAATGGATCAGGACGATCACACCGTGGTGACTATGCACACGATATGACATGAATATGCACCTACAGCAATCGCCTTGAACGCATACTCATGCCACAAGGTCAAGAGTACTCATGGCCAAAGAGGTTCACTCACATGACCATAAAAGTCCATCATACAAAGTGCACGATCACCCACACACACACAAACTTATATATATATATATATATATATATACACACACATATACACACATACATTATGCACAATGCTATCACACAGAGTAGGAAAGTAAATTGACATTGCCAACGTTCTAAGGGTATGACCTAACAAGGTATAGGAAATGTAAAACAGACATTGCCATACCTAGGGAGTGCAGCCTAAGCATGGATCGAGATAGATAAAAGGTACAAGGAGTGGGGGAACCCTAATACGTGCTCTAAAGAAGAGGCTTAAAGAGATGGAGAAAGAGAAAACCACTCTGGAGGGGCAAGGCCCCCTAATCTACTGATCATTGCCCTTTTTGGGCTTGCATCTTCTTGCTTGCATCTTTGCCCTTTTTGCTCGTGCCTAGGAGGTCATGCCTTTACTCCATGCGTGTACATGCAACAAACAAGGAAACAAGCCAGCAGACAAGCAAAGAAAGACATAAAGGAGATAAGGAGAGCATGTAAAGAACATACTAACGAAGAGAGCCAAAAGGGGCAAACAAAGCATGCTAAGCATATGAATGTGCAAACAAGCATGTTATCAAACAAAAGAAGGTGTCTTAGGAGAACAAATATAGGTTTGGATTGGAGTATGGACAACACATAGACTCATGCATGAACATATAGGCAAGCATGCTAAGATGCAAGGAAGCAAAGATAGCTAAATGAGTGGCACAAAGCAAGCATGACAAGCAATATCGCATGGGGCAGAGAAAGGGTATGCATCGAGCAAACTGGCATCATGAGGATGCGTTTCACAAGCGCTCACACCCCAATAAGCCACGAGGGGGATGGCTGTAGCCACATAAGAAGAAACCCACGGGGGGCACAAAGAATGGCAAGGCCTAGATCTAGAGAGGCAAACATAGAAATAAAGCATAGAAGCATGCAAACATACATATGCATATAGGGAAATGATCCAAACCCCTTGATATAGGCTTAGGTGTGTGGATGTAGGCCTAAACCACGGGATCTAGATCTACACCCCACCAATAAGGGCCAAAACACAAGAAAGAGAGATATCAAGGGACAAAAGAGCTACAAAAGCACATGGCATAGAACCCAACATATAGATTTAATCACAAAAACATGGTATGGAGCACATAAACGCAAGGATCTAAACATAGGCATGACACGGGGCCCAAAGAAACATAGATCTAAGCATAAACATGGCAAAGAACACATAGGCATGTAGATCTAAGCATAAACATGGTAAAGAGCCTAAGAGCATATGGATCTAAGAACAAGCATTAAATTTAGACATATCCTAGCCCGAGAAGGCTAGGCCAACAACATCAATGAGATAAGTCATGGAAAAAGTAAGGAAACATGATCGAAAAACCATAAAGACATGCTAGGAAGCAAGAACATGCTAGGAAAAGCAAAAAAGCATATTATTGAACAAGGAAAAGCAAGAAAAAGCTATGAAAAGAAAAGGGTGTGGATTGTAGCTAAAAAGCTACACTCACACCCCTAAACCTCAAATCCAAGGTATGGAACCAAGGAGAGGAAGATTGGATACAAGAACACTACCTTGTGATTTGGGAGAAAAGAGAAGAATCAAAGGTTTTTTAATGTGTTTAGAAGAGAAATTAGAGAGAAGAGAGAGAGAAGTCTCATGTATGCCATGCTATGTACTAGACCAAATATCTGTTATTCAGTTGGCATGGTCAGCTGATATCAATCAAATCCGGGACTTAAAAATTGGCAAGTTGTAAAGCATATTCTCAAGTATCTACGGAGAACGAGGGATTATATGCTTGTTTACCATAATAAGGATTTGATTCCCATTAGTTAATACATATTCAGATTTTCAGTCAGATCTTGATTTCAGAAAGTGCACTTCAGGTTATGTGTTCACCTTGGGAGGTGGAGCCATAAGTTGGAGGAGTGTAAAGCAATCATGTATTGCTGACTACACTATGGAAGCTGAATATGTCGCTGCTTGTAAAGCAGCAAAGGAAGCCGCTTGGCTCAAGAAATTCCTTTCTGATCTTGGTGTTGTGAGAACGGAGCAAGTTCCTATCACATTGTTTTGTGACAATAGTGGAGCGGTTGCACAATCTAAGGATCCAAAGAATCACAAGAAAGGAAAGCACATAGAAAGAAAGTATCATATTATTCGAGCCATTGTTGCTTGATGAGATGTAGTAGTAGCAAAGATTAATTGTGCAAATAATCTAGCGGATACCTTTACCAAAGCCTTGCCCCAAAGGACTTTTGAGTCATATTTAGAGGGAATGGGAGTTAGATTAGTACACAATAGTCTTTAGGGCAACTAGGAGACTATTAGGATTACTGCCCTTAAATTCTATTGTATGATGCTATGTATGACATTATGTATAATTAATAAAGTTGTTTTATTATTATCTAAAATAATGGTAACATGAATATTTGGACATTATCATATAGTCCATGAGGTGCATAGTATGCAATTTAGTCACAGAAGATATAGATCACAAGTTATTTGTAAACTTAAAATTTTGGTTCGTAGTCGGTGATGAAATTAGGCATTTTATCTGCGAAGACTATAACATATCAACTAAGATGATTTGTCTTGATAATGGAAGTGAAGACTTCTAGTTGATATGTTTCAAGAGTTAAGATATATTAAATTAGACCTCTGTGAGATTTATTATTCTCCTAACGACTGTC
The DNA here is from genome assembly GCA_033629205.1 of Lithocarpus polystachyus. Taxonomy (NCBI): domain Eukaryota; kingdom Viridiplantae; phylum Streptophyta; class Magnoliopsida; order Fagales; family Fagaceae; genus Lithocarpus; species Lithocarpus polystachyus. Next base: position 44,799,690 of record CM066166.1, read on the forward strand.
AAATGAATAATAAATCTCACAACTTCTATTTGCATGAACTCTTAATCCTGAGAGAATAATGGACCTGATCATGAGGTGTTGGTTGCTTTGATAAATCAGGAGTGAGATCTAAAGTCACGATCAAAACCTCAATATGTTGGCCATTCACATTTAGTGTTGATGGAACATATATTCTCAAGATGGGATTCATAATCTCTTAACGGAGATATAAAATATTTCATTGAGATAAGTTTAATGGGTTATTCAGAGTGTTAGGCCTAACTACTTTAGTAAGGAATTACTAAAGTATATATTTATGAAATTATATTTCATAAATATGATGAATAACTTAAAGGATTAAACCAAGTACTCAAGGATTAAAATGTAGTAATCTTCAAAGTGGCAGTCTACATTCATGACTTTGCATTACTACGAATATTTTATGAAGGGATTGCATGTATAATAAAGTCTTAGGATATAATTTATTAATAAGGCCTAGAGTGCAATTATATTTATATAGTGGTATTAAATATAATTAATGGTAATTTTGGACTTATCAAGAGTTGACAGAAAAGCCCAAGACCCATTGGAGCTAGAGTTTTATTTGTTCCCTTTTGGTCTCACTCCAAGCCAAACACTAAAGCTCAATTGGAAAGACATAAAAGGCTAACTTAATTAGATAATCAGTTAGAGACAAAGGGAGAAACATACAGAATTTTATAAATGATACATCATTGTGAAATGGCGTGTATGTGTGGGTAGAAGCCACTCGATTATTCTCCCTTAGAAACTGATTAAGAGACCACATTTCTTAGGCATAAAGTGGAATTGGAGTGAAGATTAAAAGTGTTCCCACGTACTTCTAATCTTTTGTTTTGAATTTTACCACACCAAGGTACACTCTCTTGTTCCTAAATTCTGAAATTTACATAGTACGTGTTATCTCTCATGAATGAAGTAGATCCGTGATTGTTGCTTCCGCTGTGTGTTTTGTATGAGATGCAAAATCAGATTTTCCAACACGGGTCAAACTTGGTCAAAGTTGACAAAATCACCGAGTAGCTCAGGTTTGATATAGAAACATGAAAATATTTTTTTGGGATAATTTTGACCACTTTTGACCCCAGGGTTGACTAGGGGCATTTTGGTCAATTTGATCTGAAAGGGCGCTTTGATTACTCCGATACCCAAACGGGTTATGCCACGTCAATCTAGATGTTTCCATGGCCCTATGGGGAAAAGATAATATTTTTGAAATTTTTGGGGTCCAACACGCAAATCAAAGGTAGACAAAATACGGTATCTATAGTTAGGAATTGACGGACCATTGCTCTAGGCGTCCAGCTGCGTTTGGTTTATTCATGGCCTTCTTGATGGGTTGGTCTATCATTATGATAATTGGATGTGCTTAGAAGTATGGACGAAGTTTCCTTGACACTATAATCAGTGCGAATGATACCTTCTCTAAATGAGGGTACTTTGCTTCTGTGTCTTGGAAGGCTTGGCTTGTGTACTACACTGGCCTTTACACCCTGTTTTCTTCCCTGATCAAAGCTAAACTTACTGCTGTCTAGGAGACTGCAAGATACAGAAAAAGGTCTTCTCCTTTTACTAACGGGCTCAGGAGTGGTGGTTTCATCAAATACTCCTTCAGGTTTTTAAAAGATGTTTCTCATTCTTCAGTCTTGAAGAAAGGCAAGCACTTGTTTATAGCTTTTGAATTAAACTTGTTTAAAGCTGCGACCCGTCTGGTCAATCTTTGAACTTCCTTCACAGTTTTGGGCAACGTCATTTCCAGGATGGCCTTCACTCTCTCAAGATTAGCTTTAGTATGTCTCTAGGACACTATAAGACCGAGGAACTTTCCTGATTATACTCCAAAGGCACATTTTGCTAGATTGAGCTTCATCTTTTATTTTCGGAGCGTGTCAAAGGTTTCCTTTAGATTATCCAGATGTTCAGCATTCATCTTACTCTTGACAAGCATGTCATTGACATAGACTTCTACATTTTGCCCGATTTTGCTTGCTAAACATTTAGTTCACCAACCTTTTATATGTGGCCCCAGGATTCTTTAGTCCAAAGGGAATTACTTTGTAGTAATAGAGCCTTTGGCTTGTAATGAACATTGTTTTCTCCTAATTTTCTTTGCTCATGCGAATCTGCTTGTATCCTGGAAAGGCATACATGGACGTTAGTAATTCATATCCTGCCATTGAATCAACTAACTAGTCGATCCTTGGCAGGGGGAAGCTATCTTTTGGGCATGCTTGGTTAAGGTCAGTAAAGTCAATACACATCCTCCACTTCCCGTTTGACTTCTTTACCATGACGACGTTAGCCAACCACTTTAGGTAATAAACTTCTTGAATGAAACTTGCTACTAGGAGCTTTTCTACCTCTTCCATTATGGCTTTGTTTTGCTTAGGGGTGAATACTTGTCACTTTTGCTGGATGGGCTTTTCCTTTGGATCAACATTTAGATGGTGCTCTATGACACTTCTGTCTATGGGTCTAGGCATGTCTTTATGGGTCTAGGCAAACAAGTCCAGATTCTCTTTCAAGAAAGATAAGAGGTCGTCTGGTATTGCTGAAGACAGAGTTGTACCTATCTTGGTGGTTTTAGATGTGTCTCCTTCTACCAGTTCCACTGTCTTCAACTCTTCCACTAGTTCTTGTTGCTTTTCTTCAATGATCCAGGTATGTTTTCTTCCCCTACAGGTACTGCTTGATAGCATTCTCAGGCCAACACCTGATCTCCACGAATCTCTCCTATCCCATGGTCAATTGGAAACTTGACTTTAAGACAATGCATCGAAGTAGCAGCTTTCAGGCGATTGAAAGTTGGTCATCCTAAAATAACATTATAGGAAAATGGGCAATCAACTATAAGAAAATTAATATTTTTTGTTACCTGTGCAGGGTAGATTCCAACTGTGATGGATAGGAAAATGATCACTTTTGGATAAACTCGGTCTCCACTAAATTTAACCAAGGGAGACTCAAAAGGTAAAAGCCTTTTTGGGTCGATCTTCATTTGTTGGAAGGCCGTCATATACATGATGTCTGTCGAACTCCCATTGTCGACCAACACTCGATGAGTGTTATATCCTTCTATTGCAAGCATAATTACCAATGGGTTGTCATGAGGCTGTTTCACTCCTCTGACATCATTTTCCTGAAAACACAATGTCCTCTGCTCCAGTCCTTCTATACTTTGTCACTTGGTGTCCTACATGAACACTGTTAACCTGTCTTTGGTGGGCTCTTCGTAAAGATTTGAATGACCCTTCAGTGACTAGTCCTCTAGAAATCATTCTTATCTCACCAATAGTAGCCTTGGCATTTTCTTTCTCATAATCTTTTCTTATGTCAGCTTGTTTAATTAGGCTTTTCTTTTGCCAGGTGATGATGATGATCCTTCTTCACGAACTTCTGTAATTTCCCTTTCTATATTAATTCCTCGATTTGGCCCTTTAGATCTCTACACTCTTCAGTAGTATGGTCGTGATCTTTGTAGAACCGACAATACTTCTTTCGATCTCGTTTGTGTGGCAATGAAGTTAAAGGCTTCAGCCACTTCAAGCTTGGATCATCCTTGATCTGCAACAAAACTTTCTCCACAACCATATTTAGAGGGGTGAAATTTACCATCTTCTTTAAAGAGTTCGAACTTCCCTTTTCGTTCTTCCGATTAGGGGAGCGATCCTTCTTTTCTTTCTTCTTATGTCGAGGATTGTTAACATCATCTATCTTTCATTTGCATCCATCCCCTTTACTGTCAACGCATCTTCTCCAATCATATATTTTTGAGCTTTGAACAGGAGATCCTTCATCAGACCAGCCTTAAAGGTCGTCAATTGGACTTGGTCGTCCGCTTCATCTACTTCTAGGATTGCTCGATTAAAACATTTCACATAAGCCCTTAAAGTCTCTCCTTCTTGCTGTTTCACCGTTAGCATATGCAAAGTTGGCCTTTTGTGCCTTTAAGCCCCGATGAAGTGTCGAACAAAATAGTCACTTAACTGTTCAAAATTTGCTATTGAGGACAATGCTAGCTTGCTAAACCAGATTCGAACAGCTCCTTTAAGAGTCGTTAGGAATGATCTACACATCACTTCATCAGGTGTCCTCTAAAGATTCAAAAATGTCTTGAAAAAAGTCTATGTGATCTAATAGGTCTGTATGCCTATCATAAGACTCCAATTAAGGGAATCAAAACTTCGGTGGGAGTGAGCATTCCATGACTTCATTGGTAAATGGTGAATTTGTTCTCTTGATCATCCCATACAAGCTTTTGGTTAACTTCCCTTTTAGAGAATTCTTCATCTCGTCCATTTCCTTCCTCATGTTTTTCAAGAGCTCGTCATTGTTTCAATTGGGCTATTATGTTTGCCTAGAACTAGACTGCCCTATTCGTCTAGAATTAGACTACTCAATTTGCCTGGAGCTTTCTTGTCTATTATTAGTTGGGGGGTTATAAACCTTCTCATCATCATTGTTTCAGTTACGTTGGCAAAGGGGGGGGGGGGGCATGTTGCTATTCTCCTGAGAGATGCACTGCCTCAACTCTCATTCTGCTTGGTCAGCTCTTTAACACTTGCTGCAAGTGACTGAATTTGCTGGGTCATTTGCATTGGATTAAGTGGGTCAGTTGAACTTGGATCCATTGCATCATTTGAATGGTAGAATTACAAAAATATATATGATTCATATCTACGTTCCTTGGCAACGATGTTAAACTGATGAAGCCAAAAATGGTCGTCAGTCGAGGACCTCGTCAAGGCTTTGACGAGGTAACTATAAAGATGAGAGAGAAAGACACAAGAGTGTCGTTAGCCAACGATTCTCTGATGATTAAGTCAGTAAAATTCTCAATATCTCTTAGAGAATCAGAATGTAATTTGGTATGTTGGAATGTGCATAGCTTTCTCTTAGTGGTTGTTGACTTATTTATAGTCTTAGTACAGCTGTTGGGAGGCTCACTATGAGTATAACTGATGGCAGCCTTTTAATGGCTCTCTTAGCTGTTTTGAGTAACGTCTACCTAAGCTTAACTGGAGATTTAGCTGGCTTATGATTGGCCTTTCTGACCATTGGAGCTTGTCAGTTATGAAAAGATTAATGAGTGTGCCATTAATGATGTATTGTCATCTACTCATGGATGGCTCTGTGGCTTGAATGCTCATTATCTGTATAGACAAGTCTGTAGATTTAATACTCGTCTGTTGCCATGAACGAGCCTATAATTTTAATACTCGTCATGCATTATAACATGATTAGGTTTTATCCTTGAGTGTGATAACATGCTTTGCACCCTTTGTTGCTTGCCTTGCTTGCTTTATGCCATCTTGTGTGATTGCCATATGTTGATTATATATTTGCATATTTGTTTATCTTATTCATGCATGTGTCTTTTCTTGTCGGTACACGTGCCATTCGTAATTCAATTTAGTAGAATTACGAACACCAAATCCAAACCTACGTTTGTATTGGGATGAGAATCGGGTTTAGGTAATACTCAGGTGTTAATTGGATCCAAGTATCCATGAGTAAATTTTTTGGCGTAAAGTTTGGGTATACCCAACCAAAAACCGCGGCATAGGCATCCTAAATTAAAATCATATCAAGGGCGGAGTGCGTCCACCAGGCCACCAACCCCTAGAACCAGAAGTGGGATCCACGCAATAATGCGTGACACGTTAATTAGTAAAGTGAGGGCGAGTGCACAGGAATAGAATTGTAAAAATTGTGATGGAATGATGATGTTTTTTCTACCAAGTCATATATAAAAATATTAAATATATAGTTTTGATATAGGTCGGCATCTCACCAACTTTCTCTCTGCACTTTCCTGGTGGTGGTGGGAAGACTACCTGATGACGTGGCGTGTGGTGGCTGGTCAACGTAGTTGGCGCGGTAGGTGAGTGACAGAAGAGGCTTAGCCAGTTTAATAAACACCGTTTTTTATTAAAAAATATATATATATTTATATTAATATATATATATATATATATATAGCTTTCTTATTAATATTATTAAGTTCTCTCCATTCTCCATACTCCATTCTCCATTCTGATCTCTACCAATTCAACCAAAAAGAAAACCCACCCTATCCTTCTGCCCAATTGCGCTCTCTACCACCCACTTCCTTCTCTACATTATTTTACGGGTAATTTTCCTTCTCCTTTTTCTTTCTGTCTCATTAATTGTTCTATTTCTTTCAAGGAATATAATTATAAATAAAACTTCTTCTTCTTCTTCTTCTTCTTCTTCTTCTTGTTTTAATGAGTGGATTTTAAACCCTTTTTTAGCAACTAGTATTTATTATTTTTTGCTATTTGTGCCAAATTGTAAAGTATATAAAGCATATGTTGTACTTGTATCGCATTTCCAAGGAATCTCTCACAAGCAAATTACATTTATCATAACATAAGTCCTCCTAACACACAATCTCTGAGGCCGGCGATGAATTTGCCCAAACGAAATGGAGGATATAGTTTATTTATTTATTTATTTATTTTGTAGCTCTCAATAAAGTACTAATAATATTGAAAGCTAATTTGAAGTTGTTCACGCTGTGTATTTACTATTTCGTTTTAAATTTAACAGTTTCTTATTATTCTTTTTACTTATTGTTTGGTTTGGTTAGCGAAAGTATTTCCTGCCTTACACCGGATGCAGAGTAAACTTTGTCTTTTGGTTGGTGAGACTGAGATTTCAATATGATTATTTTAACTTTTAATTTATTATTATTATTATTTTAGTTTACCCCCTCAAAAGATGACGTGTCAATTAAATTTATTTTTGTAAAAAATATTAAATGCATAAATTTTACCTTCTATCTGTTTATTCTTTATTTCGAAGCAAAATGTTTTATATATAATGAATAATATTTTCAGTAGAAAATGACTTAATTTTTATTGTTTGGTTGCCTACAAAAAATAGTTCTCGTTGACAATAACTATTGGTGGAGGTAAGTGGCGGTGGTTTGTTGTTATCTTTACAAACCAAAAAAATAAAATAAAATCCCTCTCTTTTACCTACATGTACAACTACACAAGCACATCTATTAAAAATAAAAAATAAATAAAAACTTTTTTTTCTATTTTACCCTCTCTCTACTTATTTTTCTTCCTTTCCCTCTACCTATACAACCAAACATAAACATAATATTAAAGTACTACTCAAATATTATTATACTAGACTCATCATGCAATAATACTTTTTTTTTTTTTTACTTATTTGTTTCTTTTTTAGTGTTATAATGTTTAAAAGTGATTTAAAAATAATTGTGTATATTTTATTTTTTTTAAACAAAAAGGTAAAGTAACGTGGAATAATATTTAAAAATGAGATAAAAATAGTATCTTAAATTTCATGTCGAATAGAGAAGATAAAAAAAAAAGTTTAAAATTTAGGAACAATAAATTACTCTTTTAATCGGTTTGTGTTTTTTAATTTAAAATTATTTAACTAAAAGATAAAGGTATTTTAAAGAGATTAAGAATTTTGATGAGAGTATTAAACCCAAACAAAAAATCTTGTTATTAATAGTATAGATTAAGTTAATGTTTTATTAGTGTCACTCAATTATTTAATATTACATTTACAGTCACATTTTATCAACTCATTGTACATTAATACAATTATAGATTATTGCACACTAATACAATTATAGATAAAAAAAAAAAAAAGAAATGATTAAAATTTAGTTTAGACCTCAAATTAAATTAGAGCAGAATTATTTGGTTGGTCCTCTGTAGTCTCAATTTAAAGAGTTCGGAATTTGCTTAAAAAAATAACTTGGGCCTAATTTGGATGGATTAAGAAATTAAGATTAGGTGAGCTGGGTGGGGGCCTTAACTAAATCTTTGGTTTGCCCAACCAACCAGACAAGGAAATTTTCATTTCCATCTATACTCTATACTTACTGAATACTCTATTTTACTTTATTGCCGAAAATTATTTCTTATACCTAGTATATATGCGGGGTCTTTCGCACATAGGCGGGCTCCACACACTGTGAAACTCGTCAATGACCGAGCATATATGCCTGGTACACCATATACTAGCTCACTACTTTACCGTTTAGCACCCAATTAATGCTTTATGTTTCATTTATTTAATTAATTAATTAAATTAAATTTTTTAATTTATTAATTAAATTAATGCCTGCTGTCTGGCACATTATGCGAAACAAGGTAAATTTAGAAATTTAAAAGATATACTACTAGGTTAAGTAATATAAGTAATATATTTGAATTTGGTGGGGGGTGTAATTAAGCATGTGTTTTGCCATTACTTTGTTTCTCAAATAAATTTTTATGAAATATTTTTTATGAAAAAAAAGGAATTGAAAATTTTTTTTGACAATTTTTTATATATTTTTTTAAAAGTGATATAAAATGTTTTAAAAATAATTTATTAAAAAAAACCTTAACGAATGCGGTAATTATGACTTGTTCTAAGACTTTTAACAGTTTTACTCGCAATTAATTTTCATTTAAAAATATAAATAATACTGTACCCCTGTTTTGGTGGGTGTAGGGGTGTAGCGAAAGAAAGAAAGAAAGAAAGAAAGATGTTGGTGGTGGAGGTGAAGGAGTCGACGATGGTTCGGCCGGCGGGGGAAACCCCAGTGGTGAGTCTATGGAACTCGAATGTAGACCTTGTGGTCCCTCGGTTCCACACTCCCAGCGTGTACTTTTACAGACCAAGTAGTTGCGATGATGATGATAACAAGAAGGAGAAGGAGAAGTTGAAGTTGTTAGATTCCCAAGTACTGAAAGAGGCACTGAGCAAGGCCTTAGTCCTGTTTTACCCAATGGCTGGTCGATTGAAGCGTGACGAAGATGGTAGGATCGAGATTGATTGTAATGGGCAGGGAGTGCTGTTTGTTGAAGCCCACACCAATTCCCTCATCGATGATTTCGGTGACTTTTCCCCCACTTTGGAACTTCGCCAGCTCATTCCCTCCATCGATTATTCCAAAGGGATTGAGACTTATCCTCTCTTGGTCTTGCAGGTACCATTCTTTTCTCTCTCTTTATGTGAATCTACTTTATATTTATTACTACAACTTTAATCTTCTCCTGTCAATTAATAGCTGTTTTTTGTTGTTATTGTTGGTTCGCTGTCGACAGTTATAAGATATTAATTTGATTTCGGTTTGTTCTGTTGGGCTGAAAGAGTGGCTGGGATACTTTGGTGGTGGGAGCAATAATAGCTTTCTTATTTGTAATGAAATTAGGAGGGGCTGAGCTACAACTTCATATGATTTAAGGGCCCAACCATAGTAATAACAATTTAACAGATTTCAGAAATACAAAAATAATAATTATTATTATTATTGAATTCGTGTAAAAGGTATATGTAGTTCTGGCCCCCTTGGAAGTAAGGAATGTATCATTAAGGAAATCATCAGGTCATCCATGGCAACTATTATCCTAGTGTTGTGACCATTATGAATTCAGCATTTATATGATGATATAAATGCTGAAATCACAATGGCCATAACATAGTCTAATTTTGACTTGGAATATCTTTCCCAATTGAAAGCAGTTTTCCTGGTTTGCCAACTTGAAAATTGTGAAAGCAAAATCTGGCTCACTCAAGTTGCTTCTCTAACTATTTACTACTTACTTCATAACCGGTTAGAGGGGCCAAATAAATATACATTCTAAAGCTAGTTCTTATTTTGGTATTGCACTGAATGATCTGTTTTTGAAATGGTGCTCTTTTTTATGTTTACAGAATGCCCAATGATGGATTTGAATCAAACAAATTGCTAATAAATTTGACTTGAATCTTCAAGATTTGGGCTAATGATTTTGTTTCTAGATTTTCCCAGCTTGAAGAATCTTGTAAACAAAATCAAGTGGCTTATGTCATAGTGTAACTGTTTAACCAAAATTCATTTAATAGGACCTGATCTGTAAGACTAAGAGGGCTACATGTTAAAATTTCTAATGAACATCCCTAGGGGGAAAAAAATATAACCAGCACAAAAAGAAAAGTGTCACTGAAGGAATATGATTGGTGGAGCTTGACTCTAGCAACGTGACTCCTTCATTGGTTCAATTAATGTTAAATTGAAATTTTCAATGATTCATTGAACATTTCAACTCTATAAGAAAAAAAGTGCTTCCTTATTGGTTTTTTCAAGGTCATGTTGAATATTTTAATGAATCATTGAATGGTTCAACCATTTGACCCAAAGGGATGATCAATTGAAGAAAGCCAAAGAAATGAAGTAACATAAAATAAAAATTAAAAATGATTGCTAGATAAAATGTAGAATGCAGCAATAAATCATTGAAGAAAAATTGATTCATTTTCACAAAAGAAGAATATCCAGTATACCAAGCCATTTCTTATAAGTAATGTTTTCCCTGTTACTTAATGTTTTTGACGCATGATCTGTGATGCACTTATTGATTGGTAACAAAAGCAGCCTGTGGAACATTTAGATTACTTAAAATCAAGTTCTTTTTTACTGTTAGTCATTCTCATTTTAGTCATCTAGCTGCTTTTCAATTGTGTGACAACATGCTTGGTGATAAGATATTTTGATGTGTGTCAATAATATTGATTTATTTGGTACTTCTCAGAATGAATGTCTTAAATGGCTCAGAATACTGTGGTACGACCAGGACCTTTGAATTGTGATTTGACCTTATTATTCATGACTATTGGATAGGTAGCAGGATGGTTTATAGAGCACCTAACAATTCTTCTGCCAACTTATTATCTTTACTAGATTGTTACCACCTCTCTTGAATTAGCTGCCTAAAATGATGCATAATAATTATATGACTGGTGATTCCTAGAAGGATATGGCTACTTTTATGGTTTTTTTCTTGGGGGGGCGGGGGGGGGGGGGGGGGAGATTGCACCTTTTGTCTATTCAATTAATACTAAATGTTTCTTTTATGTTAATAATATAAATTCAAACTCTAGTGGTAGTTAAACAAACTGTGTCTGATACAAAACAAAAAAAAAAAAAAAAATGCCATAGTGGAGAGAGAGGGAGCCAGGGAGGGACTATACTGTATAAAAGTACAACTTGTTTTTGCCTTTGCTTGCTTTTTTCAATGTTTTGTCTCAGAATTGGAGGATAATGGTTGATTGATAGTACTAGTGATTTTCCTTTTGGTGTTAAAAATACCCTAACAAGCCACCTACCTCAGAACTCAGAAGCCGATTTAATTTATTCCCAATGGTATACAAAACAATTACTTGATGATACATAATTCATCACTAAAAATTTCTAGGAGTTAATTAAAAACAAAGTTTCTTGATGATATGATCCTTTAGGCGTGGATCAATATTTACCTGCCACTGGTTCCCTGATTGCTTGGTAAATAAGTCCAGCTTTAGGACATCAATGACTTGTATTTCCGTTTTTTATTGTGTAGTACTTCCCTTTATTTCTTCCCAAAAGATCCTTACTTTTTGTTCAATATCAGAAATCAGGCAATAAGTGTAGATTTACAATAAGAGGCTTCAAATTCTTGTAAAAGTAATATGTCTTTTCACAGGTTAGAAACTACAACTCACATTCTTTGCAAGTGAACCTTCTAGTCTAATAGAGAACGCTATAATCTGCAATTTGCTTTGTTTGATTTTAGCAGTTGTGAATTAGATGGAATTGATCTTTGGTTTTAGCAGTTGTGAATTAGAAAATTTATGAAAGATTTTAGATACATTCTTTGGTGGTTTCGAACTACATTTATCTAGGTCATACGAAAGCAAAGCCAAATTTCAACTAATGACAAAAACAGTTATATGACTTTATTCACTTAAGTAATTTTTTTATTTTATTATTATTATTTTTTTTACAGTTGAGCTAACGGACTCTACACTTCTCCACTTCTTGTGCAGGTAACCTATTTTAAATGTGGAGGTGCCTCACTTGGTGTTGGCATGCAACACCACGTGGCAGATGGATTTTCTGGTCTCCACTTTGTGAATGCATGGTCAGATGTAGCTCGGGGTCTTGATGTTACCAGTCCACCGTTCATTGACCGGACCCTACTACGGGCCCGTGATCCACCTCAACCTACATTCCAGCACATTGAATACCAGCCTGCTCCTCCAATGAAAAACCCTGTTCAATCTACAAAATCAGGTCCCGAGTGTACAACAGTCTCAATTTTCAAAATAACTCGAGACCAGCTGAATATACTCAAAGCTAAGTCCAGAGAAGATGGAAACACAATCAACTATAGTTCATATGAGATGCTGTCAGGTCACGTGTGGAGATGCACATGCAAGGCTCGTGCACTTCCTGATGATCAAGATACCAAATTGTATATTGCAACTGATGGACGGTCTAGGTTGCGTCCCCAACTCCCACCTGGTTACTTTGGCAATGTGATCTTCACTGCCACACCAACAGCTTTAGCAGGTGATCTCCAATCTAAACCAACATGGTATGCAGCAAGCAGAATTCATGATGCGTTGGCACGAATGGACAATGATTATTTGAGATCAGCCCTTGACTATCTAGAACTTCAGCCTGATCTATCAGCCCTTGTTCGTGGGGCACATACTTTTCGTTGTCCAAATCTTGGTATAACTAGCTGGGTTAGACTGCCAATCCATGATGCTGATTTTGGGTGGGGTAGGCCCATATTCATGGGACCTGGTGGGATTCCGTATGAGGGCTTATCATTTATAATACCAAGCCCAACTAATGATGGGAGCTTATCAGTCGCCATTGCTCTGCAATCTGAACATATGAAAGTATTTGAGAAGTTGTTATATGAAATTTGAGGAAATGAAATGCCTGAGGAACTCTTCGAGGTTGAATTCTAGCCTCACCTTCGGATATGCCAAAAATTTTCCAAAGGTGGTGCTGTTTCTTCCCAGTGCTTTTATCATACATGATTTGTGTCAATTAGATTTGATTCAGTTGAAATCTGAAGTTTCTAAACTGAAATGAACTTGGAAACAAATGTATCTCTGACTTGATATTAAATTTACAATAATCATAATTAATGTTTTCATATAATAGAATTAGGTCACATAAGGTTGTTTAGTTGTTATGAATTACATAGTTCTTCTATTTGTATTTTTTCAAACTTTCTCCTTTGCTCATTAAAGTGTTAATAACAAAATGCAAGTCACTCAAAATAAAATAACTAGACAAGCTAGTTCTGATCTTTGGCTACTACTGAAATTCTTGACTGATTGGTGTGTTGAGGGTTCTTTTACATTTCTTGTAACTTAGACACGCTTCTTGATGTTATTAGACAACACTTAATCTAAGCTTTTTCTAAAAAGGAAGTTGGGCCTGGTGCTCTGTGGAATGGGCTCCAAAATACCATTCTACTGCTGCTAGTTTGTGCGCAAACGTTGAGTCCAAAGTTTAAGGGAAGACGATGCAAAGTGGGTTTATCCTCTGTTTCTACTGCAAAATGAACTTTTTTCCATTTTTTGTCACAAGATTGGCTCTTCTTAACTTTCTGCTGTGCAGTAACGTCTTTAACATTTTTCTGCAACGTGACATTTTTGCATTTTCTACTGCAGAGCTGGCTTTTCTTAACTTTCTCCTGTGTAGTAAAGTGTTTTGCTGTGCAATAAAGTGTTCAGTTGTGTAATAAAGTGTTCTACACTTTTCTGCAACGTGAATGACTATTCTTTATTTTCCACTATAGAAAATATTTTTCTACTTCTTACACAAAAACAAATCTAAAACCCAAACAAAATACCTATCAAGTAAATGTTAGTTTACAAGGGTTAGCATATTCTCAAATATATACACACAAATATTCGTAAACACACTTATACATATTCACATATACATATATAAAATATATGGCAGAACATGAGCTACAATGTATACATGTGCGTATGGCAGAGTAATGATTGGTTCGTGTCAAGAGTAGAACACGTAATATCAAAGAAATTAGAGGTTTAGCTAGTATAATAACTAACATGGTAAATATAATAAAACTGTGCTATAGCAGAATAACTAGTACAGTAAATGAAGATACCACAATAGGATAATTGATGCAGCGAACGTGATAAAAAAACGTGCTACTGCAAAATGACTAAATATTGTAGATATAAGTTCTAACGAGTGAAATCAAATATATTTGCAATCGAAATCAAGTATTGAGTCTTCTCATGGAATATATAAACCAACAAGAAACTCAAACCCCAACTTGAACAACCTTGTCATCGGCTTTTGCCATCAAAATGGTGCATTTTGGAGAATAAGCCTAAATGGGTACTAGCTATTACTTTTAGGGGATTTCAAAGAGTGGGTTTGTTAAGAGGGAGGAAAAAGATGATTTTTTAATGCATGCCCATATTTCTGCTGTGTTTTCTCTCTTCTTTTTACCACTTTCTTTCTTTCTTTCTCTCTGTTCTTTTAACTCTTAGTTTCTTACTACTATCTTGTCATGGGTTGTTTTTTTTCCTTGGGTCTTTTCCCTTTTGGATCCCCCTCTCCTTGAGTGCCTCTCCCTCTAAGTGCCTCCCCCTCTAAGTGCCTCCTCTTTCATCCATGACTTCCTTTTCCTTTTATAGTGAACTAATTCAATGGGATTTCTCCCTTTTACTCTTAAGGCTTCACCAACTATTTTTGGCTTGTTGTGGGCATTCCTTTAGGACTGCCTACCAACCCATTGGTTGTCTAGCCACTACCTCTACTCAAAATACGTTTGCCATACCACTACTCATTTTGTGACAAAATTCCATTTTGTTTGTTCTTGTTGTATTCCTCTACCTCTGGGTTCAAATGGATAAGGATTGGGCTACCTCACTACCTACCTCTATGGCATGCATCAGATGGTCTCAACCATCTACTACCTCTTTTGGATAAGATACCATCCTAGTAAAGTATATTCCCAAAAAAAGTCACGACTAAAAACCAAATATAGACTTTTTTCCCCCCACCACCAAACCACACCATTTGAATCCTCTTGACTGTAGGCCCACCTCTCTTGTATTGACTGAGTACAAGTTGGTGGTGCTCCAGCCCTTGTATGCTTTCTCTACTATCTTCTCTTTTTGTCTTCTTTTGTTCCCACACTATTTCTGCTGCAGCAGAATAACCTTGTTTCGTTCTACCGTGTGTCTCTGTCTTATTTCTTCATGCATTTCCTACTGTGTTTGTCATTTCATTTGGTTTGGATTTTCTTTCCTTCATGCAACTCCTACTACTAACACTTCCTACTATTCCTTTTTTCTTTTCATCGTGTTTCTTCATATTAGTTTTCACACATTTTTTTATACAAAAGGATTTGGGCCTTTGTGTGCCAAATAATGTTGACTGGATTAAAAGGGTCTTGAGTCTAATTTACCTTGATCTGCTGAAGAACTATATTCTGCGGCAATCTGTATTCTATTGCAAATTGCTTTCCCTTGCATTTCTTTCTTTGGATCCTTCTTGCTCTTTGGTCTTCTTGGTGGGCCTTTGGGCTTTGCTTTTCATTGGGCTTTCCTCTCTATGGGCTATTGAGTCTTGCTTCTTATTGGGCTTTCTTCCTCATGAGCTTTTGGGTACGGATTTGTAAAAATGGGCATCAACAACTGGTAAGTAAAATGTGTATTGAAAATTACTAAATTTCATATTGTGTTCCTTAGTGAGAGTATTTAGTAGTTTCTTTGTTTTGGCATTGAGAATTTATATAATATTCACTAATTTTATGATGAGAAAGATGATGACAATAATGATTGACATGAATAATTTCAAAGTATTTCCGCATTTCTTGATGTTAAACTTATCCTTCCGGTAAACAATAATATGTTATCTACTAGTTTGAATAAGCTTTTATTTTCTACAAAATATGTATAATAGCTATTTGTGGTGGGTCTTTTTGCACTTTTGGGCTAGGCTGCCTCATGCTGCCTTCTGCCACGCTAAGATCAAAGTGTTTTGGGTAGGAGAGTTAAGACCGGTCCAATTACAACTCACCTTGATCCGGCTTATACACAAACTATGCCCATTTTTGCTGAAACTTTGATCACATGACCATGACAGATGTAGCTGTTACAAAAGAGTTATGGCAGGCAGATACAATGGGACAGTGATAAAGGCAACACACTTGCTGTTAGACAAAACGAAACTATGGCAAAAGAGTTATAGCAAATAAATGTAATAAAACAGCAATAAAAGAGATATGCTTACTGCCAGGAAAGACAAATAAGAGACTCTTAATGAAAAGGACAACACAACAACATGATTAGTATCATAAGTAAAATTGCAAAGACGAGAAAAGAGATCATAATAAAATCAAAGAAAAAAGATTAGTCTGCCGTATTTAGTTACACCTCAAGACTAAGACCATTGAGGGAACAACTTCCTCAACGTGGACAACCTCGCAGAGGAATCCTGCTATAGAAATTATCCACTTTGAGGGAGTGAGCCTGAATGGTTTATACCCAAACAAATCCTTTACCCTTAACAGAGGGTAGGCATTTAGAGGGAGAGAAGAAATTAGCCTACTGGTGCATGCCTGCCATACTACCCTCTCTGTTTTTCTTCTTTATTCTCTTTTTCTTTCTTTTTTAGTGCTTACTCGTGTAGTGTTATGGTGATGGTGATGGTATAGTTCTCTCCTAGTGATTGCTATTATTACCTGTGCTGACTATGCCACTTCCCATTACCAAACAAAGAAGACTATTTTGTTTGCTTGTTCACTATGGCATTCTTAATCACCACAGTGTGGGTATTCTCTCTTGCTATCCCTTATGGCATGCACCTAGTGGTTACAACTCATCCTTCCTTCTTTTAGGTGGTATATCATCCCAACAGGACACCTTCCCCAAAAGAATTTGAGCGGGGACCTTAGAATAGGCTTTCCCTTCTCCCTACTAACAGATTATACCCTCTCTTATCTCTAACCCATAACCCACCACTCCTGTATTGGCTAGGTACAGATTGGTAGTGCCTAGGCCTTACGTGTGCTCTACTTTTGTGTACGTCAAAAGCTTGTCCGCTACTCATGCGTTTGCCATGGTCTGGAGGTTCATCTGTTCATTCTATCCCTCATCCTTGACTTCTTATGGCATGAACAGTCATCTAATTTTCCATTCTTTATTGGCTTTCTCCTTTCAATGGTTGGGCCTTGCTTGATTGTGGGTTTTCCCCTCTTTAGCCCATTCTTTGCTCCTTCCGTAATCTTGTTACCATTCCTGCCATACCACTCTGCTATTCCTGTCGTGGTACTATTTTGACCTGTGCTTGCTGGGCCTCTTTTGGGCCTGTTGCATGTTCTTCTCTCAATTGGTTGCAATGACCCAGTATGGTCATTGGATTTATACTCATGCTACTTTGGGCTTTCTTGACCCATTACATTGCTTATGGGCTCCTTTGGTCCATTTCTTTCTCCTTGGGCATCTTTGGCCCATTTGCTTTCCTTGGGCATCCTCGGCCCATTCACTAATTGTGCATTTCCATGGGCTTTTACTAACTCTTTTGGACTTTCATGGCCCAATTACCTTATCTTTCATCCTTGGGGCTCAAGGGCTTTCCATCATTCCCTTACTTTCTTACTTCATTACTTCGAGCCTATTGTGGCCCATTCTTACTTTACTACATCATATAATGCCTTGTAAGTTTACTACTTCTTTCTCAAGGCTCCTTCGGGCCCATTTGCTTTCCTCAAGGCCCATTTGTTTAACTTATGGGCCTATGACCTATTATTCCTGCCACTTAGGTTTAATGGGTTTTCTCTCAATCCTGCTAACTCTTTCCTGCTCATATTGTTGGACTTCTTCTTACTGCTGGGCTTTCCCAAAAAAATGAGCATCAACATTTAGCCCCCTAAGCATATGGAGTGCTCCTGCAATTCATATGCGAACAAAAGACTTTCTTCTCCCTTCTGTCTTTCCTTTTTCTTTTCCTTCGCAGGCTTTTTCGAATAACAGGCCCTAACTTTTTTTTTTTTTCTTGCCGTGAACAGTGTTGTCTCTTCGAATTTCCCAGTTTAGTAGTTATTCTAAAACATAGCTTCCACTTCATTAATTCCATCCCTTATCCGATGGCTGACCCATCGCATCCTTTCGTGTCAATATTAATGACAATGGTACTTAAGAGAGATTCCCTTCGTATTCCAAACACTTTCTCCCTTTCTCTTTCTTTACCGTGTCTTCCCTCTCAAACACTATCACCCATCTACTCCAATCAACCACTTCACCATGACGCCGGCTAAAAGCCAAGGTTCTTCCCGCCATAAGGGAAAAGAGATTGCCTTTGATGATCCTGCCACGCAAGATGTAGGTGAAGAGGTCGCCCATTCCGAATCAAACTGTTTTGATGAGGAGGAGGCACAGCACGATCTCGACAGTGAATGCGCTCTTTTTATAGATACGTGGTATGATACCCATGCCTATTTTCTGAAAGTTCCCAGTGAGTGCACGCCGCCTCCGCCGCCGCCGCCGCTGGGCCATGTGGCTTGCCCTTTGCCATCGCAATACAAACATATCTTAGGCTTTGTTTGCTTCTTTGATTCCAGATCTTGTTATCTTCCAAGGTACTTCGCTCCCTGTGCCCATTCTCTTCGAATTTGGATCGGGTACTGCTTTGGGTTGAAAGGAATGGGTAGACAACGAGTTGTACGACACGGGTTTTATGGAGGCACTACAGCGGGCCGGTGTGTTGAAGGCCATTGTCTCATCACACTGCTTGTCTAACTATAGAGACTTGTTTAATCTCCACCATTTGGTCCGCCGGTGGTTCACTACCACTCATACCTTCTTTCTCTCCTACAGTGAGATCATTGTGACCTTGGCAGACATGGCAAACCAGATGCTTTTGCCTATTCTCGCTGATGTTGACCCTGGTGCCTTAGAGCTTTCTCTGGAAAAAGAGGTCAAGGCCGAGTCGAGGAAGGGGATGAGTGGCAATGTGAAGTTGTCACATTGGGTCGGGTCTTTCTCTAAGGACTCCATCGCTGCTCGCCGTAAGGCCCTTATCACGTTTTGGCTTTGTAAGTTCATTTTTGGCTCTCACCCTTACTATGCTGTGACGCCTCTGTATTTTCGGTTAGCCATTAAGATATCTGCCGGGGGGAGTCTGCCGTTGGCATCCATGTTCTTGGGACATCTATATGTTCAGTTAAATATCCCGTGGAGTGATGAGGATTAGGCGGGTTCCTACCATATAGTTACTTCCTCTGTTCATAGTACCATCCTACAACATTTACTATATGAGTGTTGTGCCAGGCACTTGTAGAAGTGTAGACCTATCCGCTTTGCCGAGGAGAGATACCAGTCGTGTCCGAGAGTTATCATTGAGTGGCTGATTTGAGTCTTATTTTCTGTTGGCTTTTCGTTGGGTTGGTTTGAAGCCGATTGGGCATCCTGCGGTTGATTTTTTCACTAAGGGAGTTGGGTTTTCTTGGAGAGCATATAGGAACTTGGGTACAAGTTATGCATGTGCTGATTCTACCATGGGTCCTTTTGTTGATACTGTTGGGACCACTACCCTGTTGATTGGCTTTGAGGAGAGGGGTATCACTTACTTGATGGCCACTAATGCTGGATGGTTGCCTTATTTGGTTGGTGAGGAGGCAGTTTAGGATGGATCAGGATATTCCTGATGACTTTTCTGTCATCATGGAGTCCCCTACTTCTGTTTAGCCATTCCTGCGGCGCACTGCCTTTGAGTTTTGGAGTAGACGTTTCAGTGCAGTCACTATTCCAGGTTCACAGAGGGAGGGTATTTGTACTGCTGCCATGCATGGGTATTGGCAGGCCGTGATGACCTCATTTGAGCAGGAGTTGTTAGGCAGCTGTGGGTTTTCTCTCATTCCTCCTGATGGCCTTAGCGCAATTATTTCTGCTAACCCTCATTTGCTCTTTCCCATCAAGTCTATGGTGGCGTATGCTAAGAGGCAAAGTTGGTCTGCTATATTTGAATTGGTTGAAAAGGAGAAAGGGTGGTTCTGGTATGCTAATGACTATCCCACGAGTTGGGAGAAGAGAGTGAAAGTAACAAACATCTCTGTGCTCATGAAGAAGAGGCTTGCCAAGTCTAAGCCTGCGAAGAAGGGTGATGACTCCTCTGAGACCTGTTCAGATATTGTGCCTTTTGAGGATGACTTTCCTCCTGTAGGTAACATAGTTTTAGAGAGCTCTCCTTCCTCTTCTGCTGGTACCCATTCCAGCAAGCGCCCTGCTGCAGGTATGTTTAGGTCTATTGCTTCGCGGCCATCTGCTGATGCTCTTCGTTCTAGTAGGACCAAAAGGCAGCAAGAGGAAGACATCCCATCCTCCTGCATCCACCACTACCTAGAGGAGAGTATGTTATTGTTAGGGTTTATGCCCTAAAACCCAATTTATTGGCATGCCATAAATGATTAAATTGTTTAATTATATGAAACTATTTACAAATGAACTAATGGGACATTATCTTAGTCCATGAGATGCATAGTATGTGATTTATGTGATTTAGTCACAGAAGATATAGATCACAAGTTCTTTGTAAACTCAGAATTTTAGTTTTTAGTTGGTGATGAAATTGGGCATTTCATCTGTGAAGACTATAACATATCAACTAAGATGATTTGTCTTGATCATGGAAGTGGAGACTTCTAGTTGATATGTTGATATGTTTTAAGAGTTAAGACATATTGAACTGGACCGCTATGAGATTTATTATTCTCCTAACGACTGTCAAATGAATAATAAATCTCACGACTTCTATTTACATCAACTTTAAATCCAAAGAGAATAATGGACCTGATCATGAGGTGTAGGTTGCTTTGATATATCAGGAGTGAGATCTATAAGTAACGATCAAAACCTCAGTATGTTGGGCAACCACATTTAGTGTTGATGGAACATATATTCTCAAGATGGAATTCATAATCTCTTAACGGAGATATAAAATATTCTCTTGAGATAAGTTTAATGGGTTTGGTTATTCAGAGTGTTGGGCCCAACTACTTTAGTAAGAAGTTACTCAAGTATATATTTGTGGAATTGGATTTCATAAATATATGATGAATAACAAAAAGGATTAAACCAGGTACTCAAGAATTAAGATATAGTAATCTTCAAAGTGGCAGTCTATATTCATGACTTTGTATTATTACGAATATTTAATGAAGGGGTTGCATGTATAATAAGGTCTTGGGATATAATTTATTAATGAGGCCTAGAGTGCAATTATATTCATATAGTGGTATTGAATATAATTAATGGTAACTTTGGACTTGTTAAGAGTTGACAGAAAAGCCCAAGGCCCACTGGATCTAGAGTCTTTTTTGTTCCCTTTTAATCCTACTCCAAGCCACATATTAGAGCCCAATTAGAATGGCCCAAAAGGCTAGCCCAGTTAGATAATCAGTTATATATAAGGAGAGAAACATACAAAATTTCTATGAGAGTTTTTCTAAGTGGTTTTCATTAAGATCACATAAGAGAATAAAATGGTTTGTATGTGAGTGTTGGACACTCTCTTATTTTCTTCTTGGAAACTGATTGAGAGACCGCACTTCTTAGGCATTAAGTGGAATTGGAGTGAAGATTAAAGGTGTTCTCAAGTATTTCTAATCTTTTGGTTTTGAATGTCTGTTAGGAAAAATATATGTTCGTATCACATAAAAAACATACGTAGCGGAAAATTAACGGATCTACTTCATTCGCAATTGATAACATGCACTATGAAAGTTTCAGAATTTAAGAACAAGAAAGCGTACCTTGGTGTGGTGAAATTCAAAACCAAAGATCAGAAGTTCTTGGGAAGACTTTTAATCTTCACTCCAATTCCACTTAATGCCCAAGATGTGTGGTCTTTCAATCAGTTTCAAAGGAGAGAACAAGGGAGTGTCCAACACTCACATACAAACCATTTCATTCCTTATGTAATCTTGATGAAAAAACTTATGAAAAGACTCATGAAAAGTCTTATAAAAATTACTTATGAAATTCTGTATGTTTCTCTCCTTATATACAACTGATTATCTAATTGGGCTAGCCTTTTGGGCCATTCCAATTGGGCTCTAGTGTGTGGCTTGGAGTGGGACCAAAAGGGAACAAATAAGACTCTAGCTCCAATGGGCCTTGGGCTTTTCTGTCAACTCTTGACAAGTCCAAAGTTACCATTAATTATATTCAATACCACTATATGAATATAATTGCACTCTAGGCCTTATTAATAAATTATATCCCAAGACTTTATTATACATGCAACTCCTTTATTAAAATATTCGTAGTAATACAAAGTCATGAATATAGACTGCCACTTTGAAGATTACAAAATCTTAATCCTTGAGTACCGAGCTTAATCCTTAATGTTATTCATCATATATTTATGAAATCCAATTCCATAAATATATACTTTAGTAACTCCTTACTAAAGTGGTTAGGCCCAACTCTCTGAATAACCAATCCCTTTAAACTTATCTCAAGGGAATATTTTATATCTCCGTTAAGAGATTATGAATTCCATCTTGAGAATATATGTTCCATCAACACTAAATGTGGCTGCCCAACATACTGAGGTTTTGACCGTAACTTATAAATCTCACTCTTGATATATCAAAGCAACCTACATCTCATGATCAGATCCATTATTCTCTCAGGATTTAGAGTTGATGTAAATAGAAGTCGTGAGATTTATTATTCAATTGACAGTCGTTAGGAGATTAATAAATCTCACAACGGTCCAGTTCAATATGTCTTAACTCCTAAAACATATCAACATACCAACTAGAAATCTTCCATTTCCATGATCAAGACAAATCATCTTAGTAGATATGTTATAGCCTTCGCAGATAAAACGCCCAATTTCATCACCGACTACAAACTAAATTCTGAGTTTACAAAGAACTTGCAATTTATATCTTCTGTGACTAAATCACATAAATCACATACTATGCATCTCATGGACTAAGATAATGTCTCATTAGTTCATTTATAAATAGTCTCATATAATTAAACAATTTAATTATTTATGTCATGCCAATAAATTGGAATTTTAGGGCATAAACCCCAACAATCTCCCACTTGCCCACAAAGACAATTTACCATATATCCGACACTTATCTCCCTTTAGAGTAATTTATAGTCATTTTAAGGCAAGGTTTGGAAACAAGTTTCAGCCAAATTTATTGCATAAATTATTTTTTCTACCACTACTTTTCAAGTACTCATATCTCTCTAGTGAGATAATACTTATGATTAATGTGTATCTTCACCACTAGGATGAACACATATTTTGAAGTCCAATTTCATGAATCACAATCAAACTACAAGTCAGTATTTGTACACCAGTAACCATCAAAACCTCACTTTTGTGGACAAGCATATAATCCCTCATTCTCCTAAGATATTTGAGTATATACTTTACTTCTACTAAATTAAGTGATTTTTGATTCAATTGATATTTGCTTACCATGCCTACCACAAAATAAATATTTAGCCTAGTATATAGCATAGCATAAAGACTTCCTATTGATATCGCATTAGGAACTATCTTAATATGCTCAACCTTTTATATGTCTTAGGACTATAGTCCTATATAAAGGAATTTCAAACTTAAAAGGAAAGAATCCTTTCTTGAAGTATTACATGCTATACTTGGCTAGAATCTAATCTATTTAAGTAGTTTGAGATAGACTCAATATCTTAATTTCTGAATTGTAACAAAGTTTAAATTCTTAGGATATGACTAGTCTTTCCCAAGTACTTTATATCTAACTGGATTAGACAACAAAAACTCTATTGATAACAATATCTCTACATCATTCTAAATGATTAGAATGTCATCAACATACATTAAGAAATTTATTATTCTATATAGCTTTCACACACATAAGGCCTTTTAATACTTGATCAAAATCAAACAAATTGATTGCTTAATCAATGATGATATTTTATGATTCAGATGCTTGCTTTAATCCCTAAATGAAATTTAAGCAACTTGCATACTAAACATTACTGTTTCTTTGCTATGTACAAGTCTAGTTTCATCATATAGATGTGTTCCTCAAGATTGCTACTAAAAGAATCTTTCTTGATATCCACTGCAATATTTCATCCAAATGAAATATAATGGATAAGAGAATCTAGATAGAGTCAAACTTGACTATTGGTGAAAAAATCTTTTCATAATTGAACAATTTCTTTCTGAATAAATCTTTTTGCCACTAGTCTTGACTTTGAAGGTTTGCACCTTCAAATCTATCAATGTCATTTACTTGTAGACCTATTTGAAAACAATAGGCTTAATGCCAGTAGGTGTCTCTACAAGTTCTAGACTTCAAATAGAATCCAATTCTATTCACATAACCTTGATCCAATAATCCATATTCATATCATCTTTGCCTTTACGTAGGACTGAGGATCAAATTCATATCCTTGTGGAATGACTTCAAAAGTTTATGCCAAAAGTATGAATTTATTTGTAATTAATAATCCTCCCACTACAATATTGTACCGGTGTACTAGCTATACATCTAGAATAATGCCTTGTGGTGTATACAACCATCTCATTTCTAAATGTATTTTATAGTTGTCTTTCAACAAATTCTGACATTTTTCTTCTAGAATAACTAGACGTTTTGCTTTAAGATTATTCACATAGTCATCATCAAGAACTCTGTATTTGTACTATACAAACATCTTGTTTTCTTTATGACTACCAAAACAATCTTTTGCAATTCTTTTTGGATACCCATCATAAACAAACATTTTTCTACCTTTTGATTTCAATTTGTTAGACTTCCTTTCTAGCACAAGTGCTGGACATTTCCAAAAGTGGAAGTATCATATACTAGGTTTTCACCCAATCCACGATTTGACAAATGTCCTAGGAACAAACTTTTGAAATCAACTTTAGAAAATGTATAGTAATTACTAGAGTATACCTCCAAAAGAAATAAGCAAATGAAAATACTTATCATGTACTTTACTATTTCTAAAAGAGTCTTATTCATCCTTCATGTATGTACTGACTCCTTTACAATAAAGGAGCCCTAGATCTTATTATCCTCTAAATAGAATTCATAGACTAGGAATATAACAAAATAATAGTTCTAAAAGCCCATCTTTCACCAATCTTGAAGATCATTTAGATTAATAAGATCTAGGCATAAGTGCCAAATACATACAACAACAAATCTTTAATAAGTAAAACATGAGAATTCTCATCTAGAAAATGATCATGGACAATGCTTAGCTTTATCGACACAGAAACACTTTCCTTTTGATCATGCTTTTGAGCCTAATTTCCTTTTGGCAACTACTAAGACAACTTGCTTGTCCAATTGTTTGGTATTATAATTCATCTTCTTATCACCCTTACCTTTCAGTTTAGGCTAAGAATTTGAATTAAATCATATTGATCATAGCTTTAGCTTTTAGGATGTCTTCCATTGCATAGAACTCACTCACAATTCAGATAACATAAAAATAATTTATTTTGAAAACAATCTGAATTGATCAAATGTTTCTAACAAGGACTTGTGGATCATATCCAAATGAGATTAACAGTTAATCTCAACATCCAAGAATTCCAATTCATTTTAAAAATAAAATATTTTCATAAAATGATATAGAATTGGAACTCCTTAAGCCTTTCTTGGCATTCAATATGATTCATACCAAAACATCTCATTTAGACTTAATATAAAGTTTAAGTCTAGTACTAACTCTTGCATCTCATGCTGTAGCACACTTGAGATAGAAGCCAATGTAACATTTTAGCATTTCAATGGAGACTATGATCATATCATAAGCTATCTTCCATCAATGCATCATGCATAGGAAATTATGACAATGCTGAATCAAAACATATTTATGTACTTCAGCTCCTTTAAGCATCATGTCCAAAATTATTTCTTAGTTAATGTGATTCACTTAAAATAGTAGCTAGAGAACAAAATTATGACAACTTTATTTTGAGACTATGAACATAATTACAGGGACATTATATTTTGCATCCATAACCATATAGTATGAAACCTAAAAATACTATACTAGGTGCAACGACAACCTAATCCCGCAATTAATATTCCTCGGAAGCGAGGTCATACCAATCACTATGATTAGGTGAGAATTATTCTCATTATTAATGCTATCATGGTAACTCTTACCAAACAAAAATAATTTGCGCTTTTTCTTTAGCCTCTAAGTAATAATGACATAGCTCCGAAGGGAGGTTAACATTACACTTAGTCTAGTGTACACCATTGCCTAGAATCAATGTGAGTCACCAAGTAACTCCACGGAAGCGTGGTCGTTCTTGATGTAAAAGCACACTTCATCCATCATTAAGAAGTTTAACCTGTAGTACCATGAATTAAACACCCTCCGAAGGGAGCAAGGCATATACGCCAAGGCGAGGTGCCTAATCACATTACTATAAACCGACAATGGAGGCTGTGAGAATCAACCCTTGAATCTCTCTCCCACTAGAAATTTTAAAACAAGTGGATTGTCATGAAATCATTGTGATCTAATCACAATTTTAACCCTGCACATCAAATGTGTTAATTGTTTAAATTCAATGTGATGTTACTAAGTCACGTCACAATAGCGTAACAAACATTCGCGCAATCACAAAAAATTTTAACCTTGTAATCCGTGAAGCAAATACCCTCCACATAGAATGCAAGACTCGAAGTCAAGACAAGGTATCTATTCACATTACAATAAACTTAACAAAAGGGTTATTTCAGTAATCCCACTCATTATTTGGGTTTTTCTTTAAATAATTGTGATCCCATCACAACTAATAACCTTGCACTCGTTGAAGACTCTAATCTTATTAGAACAGTTAACTAAAATGGAAGTCCTAAACTATTTAGGATTCCTTAAACACTAATGAATCAAAAATTAGTTATATAGAACTCTATCCTTAATTTACTAGATAAAAAGTTCTAATCTCATTAGAAAATATATATATATATATATATACCTTTTAATTAAACTTTAATCTCATTAAAACTTCTAATTAAAATAAATTAAGGACTTTTAATGATACAACAATTCCAATCTCATTAGAATGTTTCTTAAAAGACAAGTCCTAAACTATTTAGGACTAAGAGTTCTATTTAACCAATATCTTTGATCTCATTAGGTCTTTTAGTTAGAATCATGTGTAATTTCATCACATATTTCCTTACATTTTATACATTTGAAAACATTTAGAAAATATTCAAAATTCCCTTCAAATGTATTTTCGCGAGAATTTTGCGACTAAGCTCTTCCCGCGAAAAAGGCGTAAGGAAAAATAGTGAAAACACAAAATTTAGACAAAAACTTTCGCTACTGTCTCGCGGGTATCTCGCGACTAAGCACTTCCCACGAAAAAGAGTTAAAGCAAAAAATTGAAAACCCATAAAATTAGAATGAAACTTTCGCTACTGTCTCGCGACTGGTTAGCGAGTAAAGCTTACCCGCGAAAAGTTTTTGTCTTTAGAATTATTTTTCGCGAGTAACTTCGTAGGAAGCTAACCCGTGAAAAACCCGTGTTTTCAGTTTTTCCAGAGTAGTTGCAAACAGTTTTCAACGATTTTTCATGAACAAACAATCATCATATGAACATGATATGCAGAATTTGATATCAAAACTAAATCTCATTGATGCTATAGCCTTAAAGATCAATTTAAGATACTTAAATTCAGATTTAAACAACATCATAACATCAATATCAGTTTTTATCAAATCATAGTCTCAACTACCATGCAGAAAATTAAATACATAAATAACTTTCTAACATCATGAAACTATTATCTATAATTCTAAAACTCACAAAGCATGTTATTTAGATTCGAATTGAAGACCGCTTTGATACAAATTGTTGGGAAAATACATGTTCGTATCACATAAAAAACATACGCAGCGAAAAATTAACGGATTTACTTCATTCGCAATTGATAACATGCACTATGAAAGTGTCAGAATTTAAGAACAAGAAAGCGTACCTTGGTGTGGTAAAATTCAAAACCAAAGATCAGAAGTTCTTGGGAAGACTTTTAATCTTTACTCCAATTCCACTTTTAGTCTTATAAAAATTACTTATGAAATTCTGTATGTTTCTCTCCTTATATACAACTGATTATCTAATTGGGCTAGCCTTTTTGGCCATTCCAATTGGGCTCTAGTGTGTGGCTTGGAGTGGGACTAAAAGGGAACAAATAAGACTCTAGCTCCAATGGGCCTTGGGCTTTTCTGTCAACTCTTGACAAGTCCAAAGTTACCATTAATTATATTCAATACCACTATATGAATATAATTGCACTCTAGGCCTTATTAATAAATTATATCCCAAGACTTTATTATACATGCAACCCCTTTATTAAAATATTCGTAGTAATACAAAGTCATGAATATAGACTGCCACTTTGAAGATTACTACATCTTAATCCTTGAGTACTCAGCTTAATCCTTAATGTTATTCATCATATATTTATGAAATCCAATTCTATAAATATATACTTTAGTAACTCCTTACTAAAGTGATTGGGCCCAACTCTCTGAATAACCAATCCCATTAAACTTATCTCAAGGGAATATTTTATATCTCCGTTAAGAGATTATGAATTCCATCTTGAGAATATATTTTCCGTCAACACTAAATGCTGCTGCCCAACATACTGAGGTTTTGACCGTAACTTATAGATCTCACTCCTGATATATCAAAGCAACCTACATCTCATGATCAAGTCCATTATTCTCTCAGGATTTAGAGTTGATGTAAATAGAAGTAGTGAGATTTATTATTCAATTGACAGTCGTTAGGAGATTAATAAATCTCACAGCGGTCTAGTTCAATATGTTTTAACTCTTAAAACATATCAACATACCAACTAGAAATCTTCCATTTCCATGATCAAGACAAATCATCTTAGTTGATATGTTATAACCTTTGCAGATAAAAGGCCCAATTTCATCACTGACTACGAACTAAATTCTGAGTTTACAAAGAACTTGCAATTTAAATCTTCTGTGACTAAATCACATAAATCGCATACTATGCATCTCATGGACTAAGATAATGTCACATTAGTTCATTTATAAATAGTCTCATATAATTAAACAATTTAATTATTTATGTCATGCCAATAAATTGGATTTTAGGGCATAAACCCCAACAATGTCATCGCACCAAGGTATGCTCTCTTGTTCTTAAATTCTGAAATTTACATAGTACATGTTATCAATTGCGAATGAAGTAGATCCGTTAATTTTCCACTGCGTATATTTTGTATGTGATACAAACATTTATTTTTCCAACAGTTATCTCTAATTTTACTTCATTTTCATTATTTTTTGTATAGGGCTTTTCTGCGGCTAACTCCATATACTTGTTGACTCATTTCCTTCTTCTTCTCTTCTCTTTTCTTTTCCAGTCTAAGCATAAGGAGGATACGTTTGCGACCCGTCCTATATTGCTTGACGAGCTTGAGTTTGAGGTGTGTCTTCATTTTTTTCCCTTTCCTTCCTTTTATTTATTTTTTCTTTTTTTCTTTTGCACTTACTTTCCTTACCACATGTCATTGATTGCCCCATTTCTCTCTCTCTCTCTCTCTCTCTCTCTCTCTCCTTTTCTTTTTGCGTAAGCAATTATCATGCATTGTTCTCCCTTTCATCTCTTTTTTTTTTCTCATATTCTTTATGCCGAGCCCGAGCCTATCTCTATATATCACCCTACGGCCAAGGAGATTTCCGCCGCCATGGGCACACCCATGGAAGGTTTGTTTAATAGGGCTGATGTGGTGGCTAAGGCCATGGCTACTGCCACTCCTGCTGCTGCACAACGAGTTCCTGCTAAGACTCCTATCCCTTCTGCCGAGCCGGTACCTGCAGATGAGGGTTCTCCTACTGAGAGGGTTAGTGAGCCAGCTTCCATTCCTGCTGAGACTCCTACTCCCCAAAAAGGAGCCACTTCCCTGATTGCCTCCCAGCTTGATATTGAGTCTCTTGCCATTCCTCTCGTCATCTCCACAAGCGATCCTTTCGCATATCTCAGGCCGTGAAGGATGGCTCCTTTTTGGTTGTTACCCCTTCCTCCATCCCTAGCTTTGCCACACGTGGGCCTGAAGCAGATTTGTCCTCTAAGGGATTTGAGGAGATTCTTAAGGATTCTAATGACGAACCCGCCGTTAAGAAGAGGATCTCTGATTCTGACGAGGAGGAAGGTGATGAGCACGAGGCCAAGGCTATGGGTACGCATCTCTCACACTTGTTAATTTTTCTTTTTCTCTTCACTTTTTATCATTGCCTTCTTCTTCCTTTCATACGTATCTGCATAAACTCCTGATGTAATCTTTATTCATTTTGAATGTCTATTCTGCTGATCACAAAGACTTTTGAGGAACCAGGGGTTGCAGCAAACATAGCACTACCTATAGTCACTCCTCTTACCGCACTTGCAGCACCCATTTCTACTATACCTTCAGTACTAGTTTCTGCTGTACCTTCAGCACCAATTTATGTCGTTCCCACAACCCCCATTCTCATGGGTCCTAGTATGTTTTCTTCCTTTCATCCGTTCTTCATTTCTTTATTATGAGTTCATCCTTCTCACTTTATGGTTTCTCACACCACGTTGCAAGTTCCTTATCAAGTCCAGTTCTCATTGCCTCTTCTTAGTTTGAGGTGGGTAGCAGTTTTGCCACAATTCTAGATCTTGTGAGTGAGGCCGCAGCCTTCTTTACTCATTTTGATAGCCTGAGGTTAATGACCTCAATCTCGCGGACTTCTGGGGTTCGAAGCCTCCCTATGTTGACTTCCATGGCTTCAGAGTTCCTGAGAATTGTGCTTCTCACTTGGAGGCAGTCTATAGCAGCTGTGGTGACTTCATGCAGGGATTCTGCCTTAGCCATTCCGCTAAGGAAAACTTTTTGAAGTTGTTGGGGAGTGTGATGAACGACATTAAGCATAACTTTGTTCATACCGTTTTTGCCGAGAGGATCCTGCAGTGGAGGGTTGCAGTGCAAGAGCTTGTTAGCATGGGCTTTGCTATGGAGTTCATTCTTGACCACCTTTAAGAGATTGCCCAGGCCTTCTTCATGAAGAAGGTTCAGCCTGCTGTTGATGCCATTGATACACGCATTGAGGCTTTGAGGAAGGAGATGGTGGACTTTGAGGGTCGTTATGAGCACCTTCTTTCTAGCATTGGTGGATCCAGTCGCTTTGGAGATCAGCCTCTTATTTTTGGGATTTGTTGATTATGTATTTTCCCCTTTGTTTTTTTTTCCTTCCCTTATTCCCCTTTCTAGTACACTTCGTGTTTTTTATAGTACTTATCTGGCCAGTCTGATATGACTGCCATAATTTGGGTTTGTAACTATGATGCTACACTCTGTTGCTGCTTTTGCTATGACTATGACTATGATATGATTTTATAATACTTCATACTTTTTCATTACATACTGATAAAAGCATGTTACAATATTGTCTTGTGACATAGTCACTTGAAGAAAAAGGAAATATAGAACTCATTAAACAAAAGGGATAACTACATAACTTTTTCTTTTAAACATAATAACGTTTTAGCCACTTGCCATTGATGGGATCCATCAGATCTTTGCCATCCATCTGGGTTAAACGATAATACCCACTCGCATGTGCTTCTTTTATCACAAGGGGTCCCTCCCATTTTGGTGAAAACTTAGATGGTCCTGCCATACCTCGCCTGATGTGGTCTGCTACCTCCAACACGAGCTGTCCTTCTACAAACACTCTTTCTTTAGTCATTCTGTCATAGGCTTCAGTCATCCTTTGTCTATATCTGCAGTTGTGCTCTTGAGCTTCCTTTCTTTTTTCGTCTAGCCCTTCTAGGTCCACACATCTTTCTACCGTATAGACTTCCTTCTCCTTTTCTTTTTTCTGCATCTACATAACTCTTAAAGAGGGAGTCATCACTTCTGCTAGGCTCATTACCTTTGCTCCGTAGACCAAAGAAAAGGGCGAAAACCATGTGGTTGACTTTGGTGAATTTCTGTAAGCCCAAAAAGCGTTTGGTAGGTGCTTCGTCCATCCTCTCGTATATTCTTGCCTCTACCTGCCCATTCCCTTGAGGATAATAGGGCAATGACCGATGGTGCTTGACCCGGTAGAACTCCAGCATCTTCCTTACATCACTACTGACAAAGGGTGTCCCATTGTCACTGATAATCCTATGGCATACTCCAAACCTGACAATTATGTTCTCCTTGATGAAGTTTGCTATTACTCCTCTCGTAGCTTTATAGAGTGGCACTACCTTTGCCAATTTGGTGAAATACTCCATAACCACCAAGATCCATATGTATTCGCATGATGGTGGATTAACTGGTCCCACCAAATTAAGCCCCAAAGTCTGAAAGGGCCATGGGGTGCCATGTTGTGTAGGTTCTACAGATGAGTGTGAATCAAGTTAGCTTGTACTTGGCAACTGTGGCACTTTTTCAAAAATTCTATTGTGTCTCTCTTCATGGTGGGCTAGTAGTAACCCATTTGTAGCATGCATCTTCCCCTGTGTTCCCTACACTCTCCTGTGTGTACTTCCTTCATCATCCACTTGCTTTCTCGGGACCCAAACATCATAGTGGGTCCCCATCATATCCTTTCTTGAAAAAGGACTCCGTCATGCAAAAAATATCGTGTTGTCAACCTCTTAAGCTTGTATTTTTCACTGTGCTTTTGTGGCAAGATACCTTCTATTAGGTACTATATGAATGGACTTCTCCAGTCTTTGCTGACGAATACAGTGTAACTTTCCTCTCTGTCTACTATGACATGCCAAAAACCTATTGACCCCTTGTGATGAATTAATTGATTAATTAGGGCAAATTTAGTCTCTGGTCATAATTTGCATGAACAGAACTTTTCTTCACACTCACACAACTATGTAACCTTTTATGGCCCTTAAAATAATCCTTATATATGTTTAGGGTTGTGAGAAAAGAAAGCCTAAACATACATTCACGGATTGGATGAAAAACAGTCCTGAAAAACTTAACTTCATAAACCTCGATAGATACCCTATCTATCGAGATAGCTGTCGAGCCACGGGCTTCAGCAACTTTTGAACCTCGATAAATGCTAGCTGTCGAGTTTTAAAATCCTACACTTTCTTCCTTGATTCTTAGACAGACTTGTATGGCTTTAACACTTGGACTTGAAACAAGGTTTCTTGAAGTACTAAACCTATCATAGATCTACCCAATTACAAGTAAAGTGCATTTTGTCAAAGGATTAGCCAACTACACAAAACATTGACATATGATCCTAACAATGAATCATATATGTCCTAACAATCTCCCCCTTTGGCAATCCGTGACAAAACAACAACAAACAAATGAGATATGAGAGAAGTCATAAATCACTCAACTCAAATTCACTTGTTGAATACAATAAAATCTATCCTAACACAAACTCTTGAAAAACTTTGTAAGAAGAGATTTTATGGCAAGAAGACTTTGACAGTCTGTATTTCTGAAACACTTTAAACAAAACTCATCAAGGCATCTTAGTGTGAAACAGAAATAATAAATTGTATACAATATATAAGAAACATGTGTATATAGAAAGAAAAGAAACAACATATGGAGAGATAGGTGAAAGAACTGTAATAACAACCTTAAAAGTACATGAACAATGTATCTAAAATAGACAAGAAAAAGATACATAAAATCCTCACTACATCCCTTCATATACACACTCCCCCTAACAAAAATCTCCTATGCTAACCCCCCTATGAGAATGACTACTCTCATATCCAAAACTACTCCCCCTTTTTTGTCACGAGTGACAAAGGGTAAGAGTATCAAGTAGACATCTTGTCATCGCTGGGTGAGCTAGCATTTCCATCCTCATCATCATCATCATCGTTGGAGTCGTCGTCGTGGATGCCTTGGGAAGAGGAGAGGGAGACTCTTGGAAGCCACCAAGGCGAGCTTGCCATTTGGCAATACGACCGACACAAGTGTTTACCTAACACAACTCATCAACGAGAGTGTCAAGGCGAGCATCCATGTGCTGAAGTTGCTCTATGATCGCATCAAGAGTCACACCACCCGCAGAAGAAAAAGGAGCGGAGATGGATAGAGCTAAAGGAGTGGGAGGAGCTGCCGTATCGGATCGCCTCGAATGTAGCTGCACCTTGCTCCGTTTGACGGTAGTGGCGTCTATGGCACACATAACAGAGAAGTGGTTGACAATAGGAAAGGGAACAGAAAAATGGTGTAAAATCCTCGTCATAGCCGAAGGGAAGATGAGCTTATCACGGGTCGCCGTATCCCTATATACATCTAAGATGGAAAGAATAAAATGAGAGGGAAAATCTATAGTGAGATGCTCTAAAAGAGAAAGCAAAAATCAAGCACGAGGCTCTGTAATAGAGTTATAATGAGAGAGAGGATGCAAAAAAAAAGTCATACCCATGTTCATGAACCTATGACCTTTAGCAAAGTTCGAACATGGAGTAAACTGACGCTTGCCCTAAATAGAGGGGTGCTTACAAAAAGCGGACATAAGCTCATCTTTGGACACAGTCCTCAAACGCTCACAACCGGGGTAGTCAGGATGCTCTACCCTCAGGACACGAAGCATATTAGATACAATATCTAGTGTGACCACTTATGCGCATACCTCGAACGTTAGTAACAAAAAGAGGTACTGAATAATCAAATCCATGCATGTTAGAGTAGAACTCTTGGATTAGCACGGATGGACAAGTGACCGAGACGTCACACAGTGACTCCCAACCTCTATTGTGAATGACAGTGGGCTAGGTCAGTGTCGAAGAAGTCCAACAAAATGACTTGGCGTTCCGAATGAACACCTCGTAGAGAGAAGTTCTCCAAGAAGTCCTTTCGGGCTTGCTCATCACGGAACCGAACAGTAGAAGGAGTAGGATTAGATGAAGTGGATGCCCCGGAATGAAGAGGGTTATAGGATGGAGTAGATTTACGCTTAGGTGCTATGACGCAACTAATGTAAAATAGAGAGAAAGGGAGAGAAATAGACACACAAAAAAGCACCAATACAGTCAATATATGAGAATATAGAGAGTGTAAAGTACGTATACATAAAAATGCATGAGCATGTGATATGCAATAGTAAAAACATCATCGGCTCAGCCCAATCCAATCCTACTAGCACACATGTTTGCAACAAAGTAAACACACATCTAAGAATGCATGAGACATTGTTATAATGCAAATGAGATGCAATGCATGATGTTTCGAGAACAAAAGTACACAACCCATCCTAAAAATTTCACAATAGCTTCATCAATTTTGAAAAGCCCCAAAATTTTCAAAAAATCCCAAAAAGTTAGGTTAATGCATGAAATGCATGAAAAAAAAGGATTAGGACCCTTACCAACTGAAGAAAAACTTGATTGTGGCCGAAAAATCCGCGAGGATGAAGTTTGGAGTGGGAGAAAGAGGTTTTGGGAGGTGAAGAGGCAATAGGAGTCGAGAGAGATCGAGAAAAATGAGATCCGAATCGCGTTGACCCTATATATAGAAGCTTAGTAATTCTCGACGGATCAAGAGGTGTCAAAATTTAAAAGGGTCAATAGATGTAGCTATCGAGCAGGTGTCCAAAGGTGTCCACAGCAAAAAGAAGCTTGATGGATCGAGGAGCTATCGAGGAGACAGAAACTTTCTCGATCGATTGAGGAGCTATTGAGAAGCTCTTGAGATTGTGATAGAAAGAAGCTGAAGAGCTCGATAGATAAGCCAGGTGTCGAGAGGTGTCAAGGAGCTATCGAGATTGCTAAAAATAGTTTTTCAAGAAGAGAAAAACACAGTTATGAATGCAATCAAATATGCAACTCAACCAAGGATCCAATCAACACTTTAATCTCTCAAAACATCTCTCAACAAGAAAAATAATAAGCACAAAGATCCCAAAACACACACACACACACACACACACACACACACACACACACACACACTAAACAAGTCTAAAAAATTTTATATTTTAAAAACAAGTTAAGACAGTTTAGTGAGCATACATAGACACAAGTATTCCTTGTGATGACCAAATCACATTGTACCTACACATGTATCAAAAGTAGCAAAGAATATTGTGTGTTGTGTGTGAAAACATCGTAAGATTGCATAAATATCTACGTGTTATGACAATTTGAGATATAAGAAAATCACTTTAACTGACACACAATCATAACTATTTGATGGAGACTATCACCTTCGAGGTACATCTTATAACTCCCACATCTCCTAGAATACGCGCTTGCAATCATATATAAAACATTTTGTTCTTTTTGCTTTTTTTTTTTTTTTGCTTTTTTTTCTTTTAAGCAAACCATGCATGGGCATATAAGAGAGAGAAAAGAAATACCCAATGATGTTAAGCATTTGACATTGCATTTTTGCTATGCCGAAGCATACAGATGTCATTTCATGATTAGCGGGCAATAGTGGTGAGATGGTTATTTATGCATTTCTCTTAGGATTTTCTAGTCCTTCCCATCAAAAAGAGTGATACAGGTTTTAAGTACAAGAGATTACTTAATCTTACTTATCACAAACACGAGCCACAAAGCTCACTTGCTTAGTTGTGCATATAGATGCTCATCTAAGCTACAAAATATACAATGTTTAGAAAATTGTGTTTTAATGGTCATCCAAGGTACATAAATACCAATGTACACAGACACACACTATTTTTTGTATTTTTCAAAATTTTTTTAATTTTTATATGAAAAAAAAAACTAAAAAGAAAACAACCAAAAACACACTAATCAAATCAAAGCAATGTATAAAACTAGATTGACTCAAAAACACAAACGCAAAACACACAAGTAATACAAAACCAAAAATAGGAGGGAAGAGAAAAAAATGACTGCGTCACTTGGATCCTTTTTCCTTCCACACTTTGGAGGAACCTTTCCTTTGCACAAACTAGAATTGAAGCTGTTCAAGTTCGAAAGGAACATGAGGGCTTTGAGAAGATCTCCAAGAGGAGCAAAGGAGGGTGGAAAGTGATTCTGGTTTCCCGACGCAATCATGTTGTTGCTCTGTTGAGTTGCTAACCACTTATAGCAATTAGGTCGAGTATGTCCAGTTGCCCCACAGTGGTGATAGAGATGCTGCTTCTTCTGTTTAGACTTTTGAGCATTACCTTTCTTATCCCTAGGGTTCCTAACTTCTTTCTTATCGAGCTTAGGGGGTGCTCCTAAGATAGAGTTACCCCTATCTACGTTCTCACTAGCTAATTCATTATTAACATCATTGTTCTCAGTTTCAACATTATTAGCAGGAGGAACAAAGAAGTAGTACTAGTAGAAGCAATACTAGGAGAAGAGAAATCATACCCTAATCCGGTTCGATCAGAAGCAGATTTCTGAAGACAAAGCATCTCAATGAGCTTAGCGGTTGATGTCCTTTCCAACTGAGCTCTGACTTGGAACAATTCTGCCTCTAACTTCTTAGTCTTTTCAGCTAAGAAATTATTCTCAAATCTCAATGCTCCAATGGTCTGATTGGCTTCATCAAACTTTGTGGAGAGTTCTTCTCGTTCAAGCTCCACATCACTAAGCTTCTTGGTGGCCAACCTATACAACTTCTCATGCTTCTCCGAAACCTTGAATAACTTTGCATAGGCTGTGTGGATGTTATCTTGTTTATCCACCTTCTCAAACTTAGATTCCATTAATTCCTCTTCTTCATCCACATCTTCTACAATCTCTGCAGTAGGATTTACGGTGGCAGTGAAGGCATTTAGGATCCCATCATCCTCATTATCAGAATCATCCTCAGGCTCATTGTCTCTCAATGTAGCAGCAAATGCCTTGCTTTTCCCAATGGTCTTGAGATAAGTAGGGCATTCTTGTTTCATATGACGGAAACCCTGACACCCAAAGCACTTGGGTCCTGAAGGAACAGTGTACTAATCGCCATTCCTAGCATCCTTCTTCCCTTTGTTTTGGCTCTTAGACTGAGAAGAACTTGACTATCTACGGTCCTTGTCGAAGCCCTTTGGATTGGCATTCTTCATGAACTTCTTGAACTGCCTAGTGATGTAGGATTTCATCTTAGAATCTTCATCATCAGAAGACTCATTAGTATCACTACTCATGGACTTTAGTGCCATGCTCTTGTTCTTGCTCGATTTTCGATCCTTGTCAAACCCAACTCATAAGTCTGTAGATTGCCAACCAACTCTGTCAAAGGAATTTTGTCAATGTCCTCTGATTCCTCAATGGCAGTGATCTTGGCATGGAACCTTTCAGGTAGAGATCTGAGCACCTTTCTCACAATCTTAGGTTTAGGAATGGTTTCCCCAAGACTAAAAGCTGAGTTCACTATGTCCTTAAGCTTGGCATAGAATTCATCAAACGACTCATCCTCCTACATCTTGATCTCCTCAAAGCTAGTAGTGAGCCTTTGAAGCTTTGAGTCTTTGATAGCCTTGGTTCCCTCATAGGTTGTCTGGAGAATGGTCCATGCTTCCTTAGCAGTTTCAGTGAAGGATATCTTCTTGAACTCTTTATTTGCGACCACACTGAACAACGTATTCAATGCCTTGCTGTTGAAGTTTACCGCCTTGATCATAGCATCATCCTAGTCGGCCAGCACTTCCGTAGGCTTGGTCCAGCCTATCTCCACAACTTGCCACACCTTCTCATCTAGAGACTGCATGAAAGCTCTCATGTGTACTTTCTAGTATGCATAGTTAGTGCCATCAAATAATGGAGGTATAATAAGAGACTATCCTCTATCCATGACAAACAGGGGTCAATGGATCACACAATAAAGATAAAAACCTAATCAGAGTGTGCCTGCTCTAATGCCACTTGACAGGCCAAAAATGTATTGACCCCTTGTGATGAATTAATTGATTAATTAGCCAAGTATATTAATTAATCAAATTAACATGCAATAATACGTGGTAGCATAAAAAATCACCAATTAACTAAAGTATGCAGCAAAAAATAATTTGACACTGTGATTTGTTTACGAATGGAGAAAACCTACACGGCAAAAATCCCACCGGGTGATTTTAAGGTCACCACTCCCGAGAATCCACTATTATCACAACAAGCTATTACAAGTAAAGGAATCCTAGTACCTTATTCAAACCTACAGTTGAACCCTTACCCCAATATCCAATTGGACTTATTCTGTAGTGACAATCTCTCATTTTTAATGCACGGCTCTTAGTACGTGACTAACCAATTGCGCGGATCCCAGTATGCGACTTGATCACCAAATAGAGAAGGATGTTGGCTGCAAAGCTCTTCAGTTCATCACACGATGAAGATCATGAAGTTAATGGAAAATTACATGTTTGTAACGGATATAAAACATACACAGCGGAAAATTAACGGATCTACTTCATTCGCAATTGATAACATGCACTATGTAAATTTCAGAATATAAAATCAAGAGAGTGTACCTTAGTGTGGTGAATTTCAAAACAAAGATCAGAAGTACTAGGGATCACTTTTAATCTTCATTCCAATTCCACTTACGCCCAAGATGTGTGGTCTCTTAATCAGTTATATATGTATTTTCTAGAGAGAATGAAAGAGTGTCTACCTAACATACAAACCATTTCATGTTCATAAAATTATGTATGTTTTTCTTCTCATAACTGATTATCTAATTGGGCTAGCCTTTTGGGCCTTCCTAATTGGGCTTTAGTATGTGGCTTGGAGTGGGACCAAAAGGGACCAATAAGACACTAGCTCCAATGGGCCTTGGGCTTTTTTGTCAATTCTTGACAAGTCCAAAGTTACCATTAATTATATTTAATACCACTATATAAATATAATTACACTCTAGGCCTTATTAATAAATTATATCCCAAGACTTAATTGTACATGCAACTCTTTCATAAAACATTCGTAGTAATACAAATTCATGAATTTAGACTGCCACTTTGTAGATTACTACATCTTAATCCTTGAGCACCCGGTTTAATCCCTTAAAGTTATTCATCATATATTTATGAAATCCAATTTTATAAATATATACTTTAGTAATTTCTTACCAAAGTGGTTAGGCCTAACTATCTGAATAACTGAACCCATTAAACTTATCTCAAGGGAATATTTTGTATCTCCGTTAAGAGGCTATAAATTCCATCTTGAGAATATATGTTCCATCAATACTATATGTGGCTGCCCAACATATGAGATTTTGACCGTTACTTTAGATCTCACTCCTGATATATCAAAGTAACCTTCACTTCATGATCAGGTCCATTATTTTCTCAGGATTAAAAGTTCATGCAAATAGAAGTCGTGAGATTTATTAATCATTTGACAGTCCTTAGAAGAATAATAAATCTCACAGTGGTCCAGTTCAATATGTCTTAACTCTTAAAACATATTAACATATCAACTAGAAGTCTCCACTTCCATGATCAAGAAAAATCATCTTAGCTGATATGTTATAGTCTTCGCAAATGAAATGCCCAATTTCATCACTGACTACGAACTATAATTTTGAGTTTACAAAGAACTTGTGATTTATATCTTCTGTGACTTTTCACATAAATCACATACTATGTATCTCATGGACTATTTGATAATGTCCGAATATTCATGTTAGCATTATTTTAGATAATAATAAAACAACTTTATTAATTACAATATTAATTCATACATGATACCATACTTGATATCATACATAGCATCATACAATAGGATTTAAGGGCACTAATTCTAACAGAAATTGCTTGGTCATAAAACCCTACGATGTACA
Source organism: Lithocarpus polystachyus (assembly GCA_033629205.1). Classification (NCBI taxonomy): domain Eukaryota; kingdom Viridiplantae; phylum Streptophyta; class Magnoliopsida; order Fagales; family Fagaceae; genus Lithocarpus; species Lithocarpus polystachyus. Next base: position 44,840,315 of record CM066166.1, read on the forward strand.
AACACAGCAGCTTCTTTAAGAGAAAGATGAACTAGGGCAAATTTTGTCTCCGGTCATAATTTGTATGAACAAAAATTTTCTTCACATTCATGCAACTATGTAACCTTTTCCGACCCTTAAAATAATCCTTATATATGTTTAGGATTGTGAGAAAAGAAAGCGCAAACATACATTCACGGATTGGATAAAAAACAGTCCTGAAAAACTGAACTTCATAAACCTCGACAAATATCCTATCTATTGAGCTAGCTGTCGAGCCACGGCTTTCAACAACTTTTGAACCTCGATAGATGCTAGCTGTCAAGATTTAAAATTCTACACTTTCTTCCTTGATTCTTGGACAGACTTGCATGGCTTTAACACATGGACTTGAAACAAGGTTTCTTGAAGTACTAAACCTATCCTAGATCTACCCAATTACAAGCAAAGTGCGTTTTGTCAAAGAATTAGCCAGCTACACAAAACATTGACATATGTTCCTAACAATGAATCATATATGTCCTAACATGCTACAAGCTAGCAGGCCTCGCATTGGGTTTGGACTTGATTTGCGTCCTTGCCCATGCTTAGCCAATGAAAACCTGCCCTTTGGAGTCTATGGTAAAGATTGACTTCTACACAGAATCTGCAGGTCTTATCATGTACTTCCTTCAACTTTCTTCGGGCCTCTTCCTGTCCCATGCATCTTGACAGGACCCCAACTGGCATCATGCAGTACAATTCTCCTCTTACCAAGGTGTAGTCTTTTAGCTCTTTTAATTCTGTCATGTCTTCTTTATTCGTCAAAGCTTCCTTTATAGGAATCCTCTAGTCTTCTTCACATTGTTCCTCTTGGAACCTTTCCTTCAACATCTCGACAATGGACTCCTTCCTCTTACTGACTTCTATCCTGGTGCTATCTCCTTCAAAAATTATTTGCGAGCCTAACGTAGCCAATGCATCCACATACCGATTCTCATTCCTTGGGGCGTGCTCTATCTCAAATGTTGAAAACTTTTCTTCCATATTCTAGGCCATCGTTTTGTACGGGGCTAAGCTAGGTTCTTTTAAGGAGAAGCTTCCCTTGGCCTGGTAGACTAGCAGGTTCGAATCACCCATCACTTTTAAATGCTCGATCCCCATTTCAAGGGCCATGGCTAACCTGATTAGATAGGCCTCATATTTTGCCGTATTATTTGAATAAGGGAATTCTAATTTGAATGAAAGTGCCACAGCCTTGTCCTCGTCATAAAACAAAACCACTCCCACTCCTCTTGATTAGGTGGTAGAAGACCTATCAAACTTCATCACCTACTGATCTTTGACTTCTTCTACCATGGCTACCTCCCTTGGGACCTCATCGTCCACCGGGAATTCATCTTTTCCTGGAAATTGTGCCAATAAGTCTATGATAGCCTTGCTCTTTACTACTTTAGGTGTTCCTGCCTTTAGGTCGTACCATGACAACTGAAGTAACCATTGGGATATCCTTCTGGAAAGAATTGGCTGCTGCAATAAGGCTTTGATTGCATGAGACTTAGTTATCAGCCATACCTCATAGGCCAGGAAATAATGGTGCAGCCTTTGTGAAGCATATACTATGGCCAAGCATGCCCTTTCTGCCCTCGGGTAGTGAGTTTCCGCATCCTTCAAGTCACGACTAATGTAGTACACCGGTTGCTCAATTTCACCCCCATCTTCCTAGACAATTAACGCACCTATGGCATACGAGTTGGTGGCTAAGTAAAGCAGCAATGGCTTTTTGCGGACTGGGGCTTACACAGTAGGGAGGTTCATCATAATCTACTGTAGCCTCTTGAAGGCCATTTGCTATGTTTCTCCCTACTCAAAGCTTTGCCCCTTCTTGAGTAATCTAGTGAAAGCAGAAGTAATTGATGCCAATCTAGGGATAAATCTTCGGATGTATGAGACCCTAAAGAAACTCTTCAATTCCTTCATTGTGGCTTGCGATTTCATGGTTGCTATGGCCGTGGCTTTGGTCGAGTCCACATCTATCCCTCTGCTATGAACCAAGAAACCCAGGAATTTGCTAGAGGATACCCCAAATACGCACTTGAGGGGATTGACCCTCAATTTGAAGGCTTTACATCTTTTAAATACTCTTCTTAATATTTGGACATGCTCCTCTAGCTTCTTTGACTTTACGACTATGTCACCCACATAGTCCTATAATTCTCTGTGTATCATGTCATGGAATATAGTTTTCATCGTCCATTGATAAGTTGTGCCTGCATTTTTCAACCCGAAAGGCATCACAGTATAATAAAAGTTGCCTATGGGTGTCTTGAAAGCAGTTTTCTCCGCATCTCTCGTCGCCATTTTGATCTAATTATACCCGCTAAATCCATCCATGAATGAAAACATGGCATTCCCTACTACAGAATCTATGAGCAAGTCCATGTTTGGTAGCAGGAATTCATCATTTGGTAGACTCTGTTGAGATTTCTGAAGTCTATGCAACACCTTATCTGCCCATACTTCTTCTTTACTGGCACAATTTTGGATAACCAGCGTGGGTGTTGAATGGGTTTAATGAAGACTATAGTCGGCAATTTCTGCACCTCCTTGACTATCTGTTCCTCTATCTCAGCGTGGAAAATCCTGGTAGGTAGATCGACTAGCTTGGCCTCGAGGTCCACATTCAATGTGTGCACCACTAGCCCAGGATCCAATCCTAGCATTTCGTTGTAATCCCATGCAAAGACATCTTTGAATTCTTTCAGTAACAATATCAATTTTAATTTCTCCTTTTCTGACAGTCTTGAAGTAATTGAGATGGGTCTTGGTTCCTGTGGGTTAAACCCCAGGTTAATTTCCTGCAATTCTTCTTCTGTCATAACCTACACATCCTTTTCCATTGCAATTTCCTCCTCTTTTTTCTCACTAATTTCTTCCTCCGAATCTTCTTATGTCATGCAGCATACCAAGCTTTTATGCTGCCATTCTTGTCTAGGGCCTGCTTGCATATCACATGTGGGCCCCGCACACCTTCATAATTTGTATACAATTCTGCCATTAAGGTTTCGAACCCTAATACATTGTGGTGTGTCATCTGACTCCACAGCGGGTGCTTCCTTCCTTTTCTTCTTCTACAATAGTAGCTTCCTCAAATCTGGTTCCGGATCACTTTGGATGTCCTCCCACCTAGGTACAATGGTACCTTGTGGTTTTGATACTAAGCTCTCCCCGGACGGCGCCTATTGGTCGTAAAACATAGTTTCTATTAAATGAGCCTCTGCCTGCTCAAACGGTGATGGATTTGCTACTATGCATATCATTCTGCCATTCAACCTTCCTTTCACACACTGATGATAGGTGGACGGAACTAATCGGTGCTTATGTAACCATGGTCTTCCCAGAAGCACATGGTACGAGACTTCCATTTTTTCCATATGGAAGCGGGATAGGGAAGCTATTGGACCCACCTTCAGCCATAGTTGAATATGGCTTGTGGTGTACTCGCCTCTTCCCCCCGAATCCTGTCACTGTCACTTCCATTGGGCATCCCTGAATCTTCCTCTCCGTAATTCCTACTGCTTGGAAAATGCTTAGTGGGATAAGATTTACGGAAGCGCTCGTATCCACCAAGGCTTTCTTGATGGGAATTTGATTTATAGATGCTACCAAGTAAAAGGGCCTCCTGTGATCTAAGTCCCCCACTTCCATATCCTCATCACTAAAAGTGATCTCACTTGACTCTTGTAATAAGCCAAGAATGTATTGACCCCTTATGATGAATTAACCAACTAATAAGGCAAGTTGATTAATTGATTAGATTAACATACAATTTGCGTGGTTGCCCAAAAAAATCACCAAATAACTAAATATACAGTGGAAAATAAATGACATAGGTGATTTGTTTACGAATAGGAAAAACCACCGAGGCAAAACCTCACCGGGTGATTTTAAGGTCACCACTCCTGAGAATCCACTATTATCAAAACAAGCGGTTACAAGTAAAGGAATCCCAGTACCTTATCCCAACCTACAGTTGAACCCTTACCCCAATACCCAATTGGACTTGTTTTGTAGTGACAATCTCTCTTTTAATGCATGGCTCCTAGTACGTGACTAACAAATTGCGCAGATCCCAGTACGCGACTTAATCACCAACTTGAGAAGGATGTTGGCTACAAAGTTCTTCAGTTCAACAACACGATGAAGATCACGAAGCTCTTTGGTTACAAAACCCAACAGTGCACAAACACAGTAGCTTCTTCAAGCAAAAGATGACTAGGGAAAATTCTGTTTCCGGTCACAATTTGCATGGACAAAACTTTGCTTCACACTTGAGCAACCTTTAATGACCCTTAAAATAATCCTTATATATGTTTAAGGTTGTGAGAAAAGAAAGCCCAAACATCTATTCATGGATTGGAATGAAATTAGATCTAAAAAACTGATTTTTATAAATCTCGACAGATACCTTATCTATCGAGCAGCTGTCGAGCCTCAGACTAGAACAACTTTTTAAGCCTCGATAGATACTAGCCGTTGAGCTTTAAAATTCAGCACTTTTTCACTTGATTCATGGACAGACTTGCATGGCTTTAACACTTGAACTTGAAACCTTGTTCCTTGAAGTGTTAAACATATCCTAAATCTACCCAATTACAAGTAAAGTGTGTTTTGTAAAGGATTAACCAATTCAATATTGACATATGTTCCTAACATGATTCACATATGTCAAAACAATCTCCCCCTTTGGTAATTCGTGACAAAACCACAACAAACAAATGAACATATGAGAGGTGTCATAAATCACTCAACTCATACTCACTTGTTGAATACAATAAAATCTATCCTAGCATAAACCCTTGAAAAACTTTGCAAGAAGAAAGTTTATGGCAAGGAGACTTTGACAACCTGTATTTCTGATACACTTTAAACAAAACTCATCATGGCATCTTAGTGTAAAACAGAAATAAAAGATTGCATGCAAGATATAAGAAGCATGTGCATAAAGAGAGAAAAAAACAACACATGTAAAGATAGGTGAAAGAACTGTAATAAAAACCTCATCATATATATCATCATGAATACAAGGTTTGCTATCACAAAGTAATAACAATGTATCTCTAAAAGGAGAAAAGAAAAAAAAAATACATGAGTCCTAACTACATCCCTCAAAAAAATAGACACTCCCCTTAACAAAGATCTCCTAATGCTAATTCTCCCCCTATATGTATGATTACTCTCATATCAAAACTACTCCCTCTTTTTGTCACGAGTGAAAAAGGGTAAGTACACCAAGTAGACATCTCATCATCACTGGGCAAGCTAGCACCATCATCCTCATCAACATCATCACTACTGGAGCTGATGTAGGACATAATTTACTATTTAATTATTGTAATTTTTATTTTTGGTATTTTTATGTAAAAAATATTATTTTAGGTTTAGGTGATTTATTTCCTTGTTTTTAGGTGCATTTAATGTTTTTTAGGTCAAATTTGATTCCTAATATGGTTAGGTATCAATTAGGAGTTATTTTAGAATATATTTTCTTGTCTGTCAAGTTTTATGGAGCCCTTAAATAGGCCCCTAAGTCTGTAAACGTTTTCGATAGATTATTGAACAAAATCAGAAAAAGGTGAGGCTTTCCTCTTCTTTTGGTTCTTCAAGAACTGTGAACTTATCAGGGATTCTTTCTTGTGGCGTTCAAACTCTATACCTTCGGTTTGTGATTCCATTATAATCATTGGGTCAAAGGTCTATTACTTATACTTTGTTTCACTTATAAATGTTACGTTAGGGTTCTATCAAAATCTGAATTTTAACTTTCTTGGGGAAATATTCCAATATTATTTGTTAGGTCTCAAAGCGTGTCGATTGAGGTTCGCATCATTTGGTATCAGAGCTCAGGTTCTAAAATCAGTTTTTCTATCCTTTTATCTTTTGTTTCCTGCTATCATCCTATCTTGTTCCTTTTGTGTTCTTTATTCCTCGTTCTTATTTTGTGGCGTGCACTACATTAAAATCGAGCACCAAGCTCAAAAAAAAAAAAAAAAGTGAAAAAAAAGAGATGGTAATTATTAAGAACATTATGGAAGATTCAATTAAGGTCAAATATGAGGATGAGTGCACAACTCACAATCCTCAAGTCTCATTTGATTTGTTGAAGATGACAATACAATATGTTGATTTTCTTGGAGTGAAAATTTTAATTTTATTATCAACCCTTTGTTGATTGGTGTTGCAAATAAATTGAAAGTAGATGAAAAGAAATTTTATGCTACACATTATGAAGGATTCAAGTTTCAGAACCAGATCAAGTTATTAAAGCATTCAAAGTATTTGTTTATTTGGAACCGAAGATTTCAGATTTCAAAGATCAACTCGAGGATGAGTTTGTTTCAAGTGGAGGGGTCTGATGTAGGACACAATTTACTATTTAATTATTGTAATTTTTATTTTTGGTATTTTTATGTAAAAAACGTTATTTTAGGTTTAGGTGATTTATTTCCTTGTTTTAGGTGCATTTAATGTTTTTTAGGTCAAATTTGATTCCTAATATGGTTAGGTATCAATTAGGAGTTATTTTAGAATATATTTTCTTGTTTGTCAAGTTTTATGGAGCCCTTAAATAGGCCCCTAAGTTTGTAAACGTTTTCGATAGATTATTGAATAAAAATCAGAAAAAGGTGAGGCTTTGCTCTTCTTTTGGTTCTTTAAGAACTGTAAACTTATTAGGGATGCTTCCTTGTGGCGTTCAAACTTTATACCTTCGGTTCATGATTCCATTATAATCATTGGGTCAAAGGTCTATTACTTATACTTTTGGTTCGCGTTTCACTTATAAATGTTGGGTCAGGGTTCTATCAAAATCAGAATTTTAGCTTTCTTGGGAAAATTTTCCAATATTATTTGCTGGGTCTCAAAGCGTGTTAATTGATGTTCGGTTGGACAGGCAAGACACTGTTATTGCTACTTTGCGTGAGGAGTGTCCCTAAAGAGCCCCTAAGTGGATGATTCTGATAACTACCATGAGGATAAGTTTGAAGATGAAGAGGATCAAGCTTCATTGAACAATGAAGGCAGGTTTGCGCGAAGGAGCGAAAGGCGTGGTAGAGGATTCCGAAGAGATCCAAGATGGAAAAATGGGACTGACAAAAACCTAGGAAACATAAAAATGAGGATACCATCATTCCAAGAGAAAAATGATCCAGAAGTGTACTTGGAGTGGGAGAAGAAGGTGGAGTTCATCTTTAAATGCCACAACTACTCTGAGGAGAAAAAGGTAAAACTAGCTGTCATTGAGTTTACTGACTATGCTATTATATGATGGGATTAACTTGTGATGAACAAAAGGAGAAACCATGAGAGGCCTATTGAGATG